>JAUCNO010001372.1:0-10794 GCA_032353835.1 Enteromius viviparus | reverse complement strand
ATTCAGAGTATTACATCATTCAGAACAGTAAAGGGTCTACATTTATTTGGGTGCACTGACAATATCTTGAACAGGAGTAGTTTACAAAAATTAACCAAAACTCAGAAAAAAAAAGACTTTAAATAACAACTTAACAAAAACAACCAAAAAAATCGAAAACAAAAACTCTTTCATTATTATTTTAATCCATAAAGATGACTTAAGGAGCATCAGAGGAGATGGCGAGTCAGGAAATGTATCTTTGTGATATGGACTCAGAAAACACGAAATAATTTAAATATCTTCCTACTTTTTCCTCTGACATATTCCTGGTAATTAGGCTACTTTTGCTGATGCTGTGACAAGCTTTAGTCTATAGCGTGTATTTGAATGCAGAACTCTTCAGCTGAGCTGACGACACGCTCTCTGTAGTTATTTTAGTGAAAGTCATGTAACGCATTACAATTTTGAATCAGTAATATTGTAATGTAAGGCATAACTTTCAAATAACAGTAACAAGTAATATATAATGTATTACAGTTTGGATGTAACTTGCACAACACTGCACTTCATTACCACTAACTGTTGTTCTGCTGTTATTATGAATAGTTATCTCCTTTTCAGATCATTAGTCAGTAAATTGCCTGTAAGCAGTGCCGGAGTTGTGATGGTCAGAGGCATTCGAAATTTCACCAAGCTGAGGAGGAGTCACTAAAATCTGCTTAAGAGTTAAAGTTCATTTAGAATCTAAAGTCATAACGTCAAAAGAGTTACTTGTTACTTTAATTCCTCCATTTTAACCAATTTTGCATATTTGGGTTTATTTGGTGTTGTTCTGAACATCATAAGCTATTATTTTCTACACATTTTTAGATGTATAAACACGAGCGTTAAACTGTGTCGAAAGAGAGACAGATGTTCTATTTTCTCAAAAGGATGTCTGTGATGAAAACACACACGCTGGGATTCAAGACATTTTTCACTGGAGCTCCTAAATTCTTACAAATGGCCTCCCTGGTTATTTGTGACCAGCGTTGTTGTTCATTTCCTGTTGTTGGTGCCATGATACTAAATCATCAGTGGTTATGAAATCCTTGGGATATAATTCTATCATCAGAGCATTCTTTCTGATTAGACCTATGACTCAATAAGCAATTTTCTTAGTTTAAAGTAGGCCTAGAGCTTTAAAATACTAAAGAAGAAAAGGTTGGAAAGAAACATTGCGGGATATTAGCCACCAAATGTGCTGACTATAAAACCTGAAATGCATCAAATACGAAATTGTCATAAATTCTCTAAAATGACATACATATCTTTCCATTTCTGCTTCAGTTGGATACATGGGGCTTCGGGGGACAATGATGTTGATGTGTAACTTTAAGATACAGTGAAGCCTTGTAAAAGAGTTTAATAGGTTCAACCCAAGTTTAACCCTCAGAGACCTAAGTATTTGTCCTGATAATGTGTTTCCTATTATAAGTTAGTAAAATAATGTTTATGAATATTTTGTTTTAGGGTCAGTGCGAAAATGGTATTCAGTTCATGTATGCTTCAACTGTCTTGAGGATATGATCAATAATTCCTCAAATAGTACATTTTGTGTTACATTTTTGATGCATTTATATGTTGGTTAACCTTTATTTAGTAAAAAATAGGTTTTAGTTAATAGCTTACAAGTGTTGTAATTATGCTTCGGGGGGTCTTTAGGGTTAATGGTTGTTTTGAGGAATATTTTACCATCCTGAACTGTAATGTGCACATGAGGCTTCCTGAGTTTGCTCATTACATGCAGTGAGACGCTGTTTTCGCATTAAACATGACCCCCTTAAACAGATCTGTTGTTGTTGTCACCAGACAGCGCTGACATCTGACACTCAAAGAGTTTAGGCTGTTATTCTTCGTGTTTTTGTGCTTTCCTCTGCACCATTGCTAGAGCTTTTCCCCCAAAAGTTATTCCAAGCATGCATTGCTTGTGCCCCCAAAAACCGTTTGGACCCTGAAGCCACAAAATGTCTCATGCATTATTTTAAAAGTTCTGAGAATAATTCTAGCATTATTTGCAGACGCCACTTTGATTGATATTTTCTTATATAACGCAAAATAATTCAGACAGTTTGATGTGTGGCTCAAGTATTCGAGTGTGTTTTGGGGTCACTGTATGTACTCAATCAAGACGCCCTTTAAAGTTCACTAGACTCTTTTCTCATTGGGCTTATTTAGATAAAAGAAGCCATTTCTAGCAATGTTTTGAATTATGGTCCAATATCCAAAAGCTCAGGATAAATGACAGTGTAATCCAAAAATGTAATCACGTCAAAATGTGCCCATCATCAAAGGAAATACTAAGCAGGAAGAGGCCATTCAAAGCACACCTTCCTTTTGTCCTCTTAATCACATTTCATGAAAACATCATCATCAGTCATTTCAGACAATACTTATTCATGGTGAAAAAACATGAAATCTGAAATAATTGACATCAATTTTGGTGCCAGCAGCACAAACCTTGGAAGGCCTGGAAAGGTCAGAGCAAGACACGGATTATGTCGGTGTTAATTAGTGACGTGCCCCAGTGGCTGCACGGTCTGTGATCAGGGTGTCAATGAGCTTTCATTAGCACAGCAACAGGAAATATACACATGCCACAGAACAAGATTACAGCCAGGCCTGTACGGAATCTGTGGAATTCTGCTGTGCTGTGTTTTGATGAACTTGACAATTCTTTCTAAAACTTATATATTTATTGCATATTTATATTAGTTAAAACGACCAGTTGTTTTAGTCGTCATGCATCCAGGTGTTGTTGGCTAGTATGGACAGTGACCCCTAGCTGGTGGAAGCTGTAACTACACCATAAGGCAGAAACAAGAATCATTCTAGATGTCTATATTTCTTTTTCTAAAAGAAGCACACGGGGTTCCTGTAATACGGTTAATATACAGCTAATGTTTTAAAGGTTTTAGTGCAATTTCCTTTGAACATGCAAGACTTGATTTAGCCGCTTTAAGTAATTAATTAGTACAATAACAACGTGCAGTAAACTTTCAAATAATTGACTGTACAAACATTTTTTTATGATTAAAATAGAACATGAATGTGTTTTTAGTATAAAGTTTATCCTTTTAGTACAAAGTATACTAATAGTATTAATTGATATATTTTGAAGCAACATTTATTAAATTTTTTTTTTTTAGTTTTAATTTATTCATGTTTTAGTTTTAATAATGCTATAATAAGAAGAATAATAATTCTATCATTTTAAATTTTTTTTGCAAATATATATATATATATATATATATATATATATATACAGCTCTGGAAAAAATAAGAGCCCACTGCAATTTACTAAATCAGTATCTCTCTGAGTATGACAAGCATTTCATGCCACTCTTTGTTAAATTTAATTACTTATTTGGTGAGCACCTGAATCCAATTGTATTTAACAGGAAAAGTATAAAAAGCACTGCTGCAATCAACACTATCCTCTTGCAGTGTGACCAGTCGGATGTTAAAAAATGCTAAAAGTCTTTCAAAAGTAATTAGAAATTTACAAATAAACACTAGACATGTTAAAAACAGCTAAAAGAAAGGTTTTAAATCAAGAAAAAAAGGCCTCAATCCTAGCTTTACTGGCACAAGGATTCAGTGAGCATCAAGTTGCTTCTATACTTAATATTTCAAAAAAATGATATGAAACAAATGTGCATTGATTTGTATTGGCGGTGTATTAGTGAGATTAACAGTTTTAAGAATAAAACCCAAAACAAACTGATTTTTCTGCAGTGGTCTCTTATTTTTTTTCCAGAGCTGTACAAACACACACGGTTTTATGCAAAGGTTCCCCCCCCCTTGCAGAATCTGTGAAAATGAGGAAAATATAAACAAAATGAGAGATGTTTTACAAAATGCCTGGTATGTTTTTTTTTTTTTACTTAGTACTGTCCTGAGTAAGATATTTTATACAAAAGAGGTTTACATATTGTCCAAAAGTCAAAAAGAACAGCAAAGATTAAAATAACGCCCCTTAAAAGTTTGGGAACCCTAAGCACTGCTCTTCAGAAAAATCCTCAATGTCTTGCAGATTCCAGCATCTTTTGCATATTTGGATCCTTTCCAATGGTTTTGAGATTCATCCTTTCACACTAAGGACAGTTTAGGGACGTAGGGACTTTTTCAATTGGAAGATCAAGGTAAATTGTACTTGATTTGTCTTCTGGAAACATGCAATATATGGGCAAAATAAATTCAACAAAATAAGAAAACTTTGAACATATTCATCTTGTTCAAAAGTTTTCACCCCCCATAAACTGTCCTTAGTGGGAAAAGATGGCTCTCAAAATCATACAATCACTGTTCGAAAGGTTTCAAATATGCAAAGGCTGCTAGAAAACTAAAGAATTTGCAAGACCTGGAGGATTTGTCTAAAGAACAGTTTAACTGTTCAGAACAAACAAGGGACTCATGAACAACTGCCACAAAACAAAAAAACAGTTGATCGTAACCACACACAGTATTAAGAACCAAGAAATAAAAGTCAAGCATGACTAAAGACATTAAGACTGTATGACATATTGAACGGACTCATCCCTCGAAGCCTCATTTGTGTTTGGATCAAAGTAAAATTCTACTCTGAATAAAAGTGTACTGGTACCAACTTCAGTAAAGTGTTTTTTTGTAGAACCCCTTTTTATCATAGACATCAGGTTTAACTTTAAATCCAATGACAGAATGTGATATCAGAGGATTTCAGACTACGACAGGAAAGCAAAATAGAAGCTTTGTAATTGGGTTCATTTAAATAATGCATTCAATGCACAAATTTGCATTTGCACAATATGAGTAATTACCGAGAAACCTAGGTGAGCGGATCATAATTTCAGCCTTTCCTGCTGAATGACATGCTCTGCACCTCGAGGTGAAGAAGACGCAAACCCGTGTAAGCACTCGTTTCATACAGAGCTTTTCTTTATCTTGTTAGATCAATAATTATGCCCTAACGTTCGCTCAGACATTCATGGCTGAATTCTCAAGGTCTCAAGGTCTCAATTGCACAGTAAAAGCCCATATGCTTGGAAAGCGCCTAATGGGGGTCTTTCAATGTTCCATGCAAAAGGATGCTTGACTGCAATCTGAAAACCAATTACGCTGCCGAGAGCCAGAATATGTATTTGTGCAGAAGACGGCTTGCTGAACTAAAAGTCAAAAATCACTATTTGATATATTTAAATATGGTTCAATAAATCTTTGATTCAATAAATCAGAAATTGATTTAACTTTGTTTCTCCGCTTCAGGATTTGAGAACTGGGCGTCACAAGCTCGGTTGAATGAATGTTGCTTTTCAGCTTTCTGTTTTCAAATGAGTTCCTTCATTCCTTCTGTGTGTGTGTGTGTGTGTGTCTAGGTGCAGTTTTTCCTCTCTGTCGAATGGTGAAGGCTGTACTTCCTGTGATGGATGCGTTTCTATCACACCAAGAGTCTTATTTTCTCATCAGTCCTTACGGAGTTGAAACCGCAGGTCTTTATATTATGCTGAGAGAGCGGGTCAAGGCCATCCACTCAAACCGTGGAGGTATATCACTGCGTTGTTTTTCTGCACTAGCTGTTGCAATCCACAAGGTTCGATCGCTGGTATTTGTAATTTTTGCCTATGGGTAAATAATCTTCAAAGCAAGTCACCTTTATTTACATTGAGCTTTGAACAATAGAGATTTTTCAAAACAGCCAAACAGTATTAAACAGGGAAGTAACAGAATCAGTGATGTGAACTGTTTTCAATTCTAAAATATTCAGTTTATGCCAACTTAAGACAATGTTGTTATTCAGCTTAAGTCAATTTAAAGTCGATGTTAAAATAATAGTCAATTATAAACAAATACGATTCGGCTATGAAGCAGCTTTACAGATGACTTTTTTAAATCTTTTTCAGTAGTTCTGTGTTGATTGAGTTCAGTTCAATAACTGTACAAAATAATAATATTCATTTCTTTATTCATTTTAGCAAAAATGTACTCAACTGAAGAAAGTGGTTTTATTCAGCTTGAGTCAGTTTGATGCTGGTTCAGTTAATTAAGTGTTGAAAAAAATAATGTTTATGTTATAAACATAATCGCTTCAGCTATAGTGTTGGGGCAACTTTTATAAATCTTTTTTGAGCAACTTTAGATGTTGAATACTATAGATGTGAATGGTAGAAGTTTGACAGTTGTTTAAAGTACCCTTATTGTGGGTTTTAAAAAGGTTCATATTTTGTTTTTGTTCAACAACAGGCTGAGAACCCTTTCATAGTCTTATAATTTGCATTGACGCCCAAACTAGACTTTCCAAGGCTACTATCAGTAATACACTAAGACGTCATGTTTTAAGATCTTGTATCACACAGAAGGTTCCCCTGCTTAAGTCAGCTCATGTCCAGGCCCGTCTGAAGTTTATCAGGGACCATCTGGATGATCCAGAGGAGTTATGGGAGAAAGTCCTGTGGTCAGATGTTTAAAGTACCCCTATTATGAGTTTTAAAAAGGTGCATATTTTGTTCTTGGGAGTTCTCAACAACAGGCTGTAAACCCTTTCATTGTCTTATAATTTGCATTGACTCCCAAACTATTCGTTCGACGATTAATTTTTGGTCGATTTCATTTAAAGCAGTGTTTTTAAGCTTTCAACACTCCAAAAGCAGCACCCAGTGACAAAGAATGAATCTGCATTTTCCAATGTAAAACACCCAGGTCTTCACATGCATTCACTTCGAGCTGTGTTTTCAGCTCAAGTCCATTCAATGTTGACAGAAGACAATGGTGTCATTTTTTCCGCTCAAGTAATTTGTTTATTTGGTTCAATTCAATATCTATAATGTCGATCATAACATATTTATAATGTATATAAATATATCTCAATATGAAGTGTATATTAAACCTCATCTAAGCAAGGTGTAAAGATCCCAAACTCAGTTAGGTGAGAAAAAAAACTTTGGGGATACCACTTGTCTTCTGGTCAAATCCCCAGCAATTAATATAGAACTTTCCCTTCATTAGTAAAGCTGTCTAAACTGCCAGCTCATAATTTTGTTGACTATACCCCAGGCTAGATAATGACTGGGCTGGTGAGGCCAATGTCCTGGACTGCCGAAGAAGGCAATAAGCAACAGTGATCGAGCAAGGTTCAACTTTATGTGAGGATGTTTTTGATTACATCTGGAGTCTCTAGTCTTAAAATATTGCTTGTGAGAAGGATGTAGAAAACAGGCCGGCTGTCTTCTGGCTGTGATAATGGTGGTTGGGGAGAGGTCTCCATTACTACCATTAATCTGGCTGACACCGATGTAACAATACAAGAGTCAGAGGAACGTCTGGCCAGCAGCAACACCGCTGAGATACGGTCATTAATTCACACAACTGGAGACCGCTGTCTGTAATCTTTCCACGTTCCTCTGTAGCTGTGTGTGGTGAAAGCAAAGCAAAGATGTACACGTCTTCGTCTGCACTGCTTATTTTAAATTAAACATACATCACCACAGAGGTATAGACAATTATTTTTGGATTTATGGTGTTCTAAACAACCCCAGGCAAAGATTCTGAAAGTTATTATCACTGGCATATAAATAATGAATCGCGATTCTGCACTGCGGATTGGAGATGAATTAGTTTCTAAGTTGGGTGGATAGTTTGTTAGTTTACTTGGAAATGAAAACTTTAACGTTGCTTAAAACTTGTATGACTTTCTTGCATGAAACATTTTGTATGAATTTATCCAATGTCATTTGAATGGCAAATCACAGCAACTGGTATTTTTTGTCATTATTTTATTGTCTTATCTTATGTTAAATATGAATAAATATTTCAATTTAAAAAGGTATATATTCATTTATTTTATTAAGCCTATTACATATATATAATTTTGTGTGTGTATATAATGTACACATATATATAATTCTATTTTTATTTTAAATTTAAAAAGACATTTATTTAAATTTTATATTTGATTTATTGAAATTGATTGCATTCATGTTTTTACTGAGCTTTTATTTTGTAGCCTTTATTTTAATCACTTGTCCAAATTTACTTCACTATAAAAATACCTTTATTTATTTTGAAGCTGAATCAGGTACAGTATTTTCAGTTTAGTGAGGAAAATAAAAAAAATAAAAAAAAACTTTACCCGCAGTTTACCTGCTTTTCATGAAGTTCCACCGTTGTTTTTTTCTTTCTTCCTTCCTTTCAGAAGTTTGAGTCTCAAGAGATCATCTCCAGGTACTGATCTAGGAGCAAAGCAGATCACCTTGTGTAAGCCAAAATAAGATGGATTACTTTGAAAAAAATCCCAAGTGGCCGACCTAATCAGTTTTTCCCCCTTTGAAGCATATGTTCAAAAATTAAATATTAACTAGTATGGCTTAAACATGTTTTTTAGGTCGTCTGCAGCACATTTGATCTGATATTTTGCCAAAAACCTGCATGCATCCATATCAGCTCATGTAAACTCTTTTGAGACAGAGGAAAGAGTTTACTTCACGCCGTTATTCTATTATATTATGCACTGATGCAGAATAGCTGTGATTTGCACCCACTGTTCACATAATCCATCTATAACACCCATTCTTGCACATCCAAAAATACTTACGCTTTCAGCTATTTTAGAAGCAATCAATAATGGCTGATTGCGTGCTTGTAGTCTACAGTTTAGGACTGGATCGTTAGATCTTGTCCTCTAGCTATTCAAGAGCTTGTTAATTTCCTTCTCTCCTTCATTATAGACTTTGTGACCCTCTGTCTTTTCTGTCCTGCAGTGAATTATCTGCATTTGACCAGAGTCAAAGTTCCTTTTTTCTCTTTTATCTGAGGGTGACAAGCAAAATGGAAGCAATGGACTGGGTCAGGAATTGATAAGAAAGACTTAGAGAGCTAAAAATGATGAGAGAGAATGTACTATCATAAATAGTAAGAAAGTTATTTTACTTTTTTTTTTTTGTAGATATTTCAGAGACAATTACAAAGGAACATACAGTAATACTTTAGTATGACTTTAACACTAAGTTGTTTTATTGTTTTATTTACAACAAATAATTTTTACAGAGTACACAAATTTCAGATGTTGTGGTATTTCAAGAATATGTCAAATGTTTTTTTAACAATCAAATAATATAAAAATTTTATTAAAAATTAAAATTGTTCATGATGAAAAATATACAAAGGAAAAAAAATAATACAAATTTCTGAAACATCCCAATAAATAACCTTATTATAGTATAATTGAAATAGTAATTTAAATTCATAATGCTTAAAAATAAAACAATATGTTACCTGTTATTGTGTTTTACAAAAAATTAACATGATACATAAATAAATGAATTAAAAAAATAGATTAATAAACATATAAAGTATATATATATATATATTAAAAATTTACATTTTGGAAACTAGAGCCATATTCACAATTTATTTTTTATATTAAACAGATTTAAATATTTACATTTTAGTTTAAGTATTACTTTTGTTTATATAATATACATGACTTTGTAAATATTACAGGGAGAGAAATTATTTTAAAACTTTTTTTATTGTTATTATGCTCCCCTACAAACTTATAATTTATCCTAAAAAAAAATTCTTAAGGTTTTTGTGAATTCATATTCCAGCCCTGATTGCTCATTTGGAATGCAAGCGCTCAACACCCTTTCATATAACTGGTAATATCTGTGCACATAAGAGATATTGCTCTCATTGGGAGTTTCTCATTTCAGTAAATATGTGCTCTCTGGCCTCATTAAACTGGGACGCGCTCTTGCAGGATGGGAGTTTTTTGAGTGGGCGTAATATAGGAGCCCAGCATGAACAGAATGGAGGGAGGGGAGGGGAGGGGGGCACACAGGGCATAAAAGTAGCTCATTTTTATGTGTGTGCCTTCCTCTTTGTACCCACAGCACTACGGCCCTGCAGGGAAATAACATGCACACATGGACACACACGCTCATATCTCTTTCTAACTGTGGCGACAACTCTTGATGGCCTGGACACGACGAGAAAAGCCACACTAGTAATGCACTCAGCTCTGTCTCTGTGTATCCCACCACACCGGTGGTGCAATCCCCAATGAGTGACATCATTAATTATGTGCCTCTGACTTTAGAAATGCCAGCTGAGGAGGGAGGCATACATTTCATCCGCAGACTGTTCAAAAAATTGTCTTTCAAGCCAGGCTGACAGCATGCATTCCAATCACAAGCTCACCCAGGTCTGAAATTGCGGGTAGTTCACCAGCTGTGAGGCGCTGGGTGAGTCTTAATGCTTTCGGTCTGTAAGCTCACTGAGATAAATTAGATCAATGACATGATATATGACAAGGATCTGTAATAATTTACAACATTTAAATGGTAAAGCTTAGGGGCATATTGGTTAGAATGGGATAGCTAAGTAGTCTTTTAGGAGCAGGATTTTTACCTCAGGTTATTGAGTTTTCTTTTTTTTGTTGCATGAGGATATTGACCACTTAATGAGTTTTTACATTAGCAACAGCAATATGATATTAGGTATTCTTGTAAATATGCACATAATTGTACATAATGCAGCACTTGCAGCCTTTAAAATATATTTATATAATTGATATAATTTTAGGATCACAGATATTGAATTCATGGAATGGTTGATTTTTATTGGGTTAATCAATGGTTAGTGGTTAAACTCAATATTTCAATGTTTAACAAATGTACAATGCTAAAATGATTGTATTTATTCAGCAAGAATGCCTTAAATCAGTGGTTCTCAACCTTTTTTTGCAGTGGGCCGCAATATGTCCAAGTTCAAGTCTCACGGGCCGCATATTATTTA
>JAUCNO010001370.1:0-20472 GCA_032353835.1 Enteromius viviparus | reverse complement strand
GGTAGTTTTGGTTTAAGCTTTGAGTCTGTGGAGCGCTGTAGCGGTAGACCAATCATACAGGACTGCGCCATCTGACCTTGCACACATATAAACCTGTTTTAAAAGACTTGTTAAACAATATTAGCAACCCTTAAAATGGCATAATAGGGGCACTTTAAGCCATATTTTATACTTAGGCCACATTTACACATAGCATTGTATTTAGAGAAATGAATATTTCCTCCCCTCCTTTTTCAATAATATTTTTGTGCACACAACATCGTCTTGTAATTTATATGAACCCCCATAAATACGCAGTTGAGCCCGATAATAACTATGCCAAACCTATGTAGCATTGTGATATTGAGGCTCCTTTAAATGTCAACCTGTGAACGCGATCGGGGCGGGATTGTTGGGTAAATAAAGCAGCATCCCCGCAGAGGAGGTAGGTTACGTCATTGTTTTCTGACATCCCTCGTGTTGCGAATTCCGCCGCATTGAGTTGGAGTTAATGTTGGTTCATGACTGTACATGACTGCCTAAGAGGCTTGGTTTGTTCAGCGTCGTGCGTCAAATTAGAGAGGTAATGTGGATTTTCTTCCCATGTAGGAAAATGATGTAGGCTGATTCGTTAAATGACGCGTTTTTCCCCATCCAGCTGATCGAATATCAGGGATTGGGTTGCTCAGAACAGGAAGTGTAGCCAAGGGAAAGTAAAGATTTTATTTTGTGGGTAGTGAAAGACATACTGTATGTACTTTAATTGGTGTTTTGTGTATTTGATCGGAATTCGGAGTGGTGCAGAGTGCTTCTGGCCTCTTTCTGACGTGGCACGTGGATGTGTATGAGTGTGTGGTCTGTGTGGGTGGTATTATTATTGAGATTTGTGGACAATTAATTTAATGTTTTCTTTTGTGAGTGTTTTCCTTTTTCTTATTTGGTGTGATATTGGTTGGTGTGATTCCTTTAATATTATATTGATTCTATACCTGCTATACTGATTGATTGTTTTAATTGTGTTTGGTTAATTGTTACGTGTGTCTTAATTTGCTTAGCTACCAGTCAGTCAGTTACTGTCTGAGTGAATGTATGCTATTCTGTGGTGATTTGAGTTTCAATTTTGAGCTATTTTGTTTGCTTGTGTTTGATTTATTTTTCTTTATCTGTTTGTGTCCGTAGAAGTGAGGTGGTCCAGAGTGGGCGGGCTGGCTTTCGTGGACCAGGACAGCTCTCTATCTCTTCCAAAGTGTGGGGTGTAGGTTTTCTTTTGCATTGAAATTTGGTGTGCCGTGTGGGTGTTCGTGAGTGAGACCACAAGGGGTGGGTCAATGTGGGCCGCTGGATGTCCAGGTTGGCCTGCCTACTTCTGTACCATCCTACTCTACGGGGATCTATGTTGTGTGTAAAACATTGTTTATTGATTGTGTGTAGCGGCAGTGGGCCTTTCATACTACCAGAACTGTCTTCCTTTGGCATCGTATCCTGATTAGAAGTTTGTAATAAAATTTTATACTGTTCTAACCACGCCTTCAGTTTGGTGCTTTGCAGGAGTCAACGAACCTGAGTGTCTATATAAAACGGTGATACTTATCCTGGGATCTTACCAGGGGTGGTGTAGTCGGTTTCTTGAAATCATTTATTTACAGTGAGGTTAAACGAAAGCACCAAAACACATGACATTAAGCATTTTCTGGCTCATAACCAAACCGCAGGGAAATACCTGCGTGTTCCCTTCATGTAAACAGGGCCTTAAATAAATATAATGATGAGATCAATCACAATATTAGACCACATTTGGCCCACAGCTGAACAACAGAACTACAGAAACGCAAGTTAGCCTATGACAAGGACCTCTGCAGGGTTGTTACACAGCATAATGTACACAAATACGTATTTTAAACGATCGCTAGAAAATACAATCATCAATTCACTAGTTCCCACTTCCTTGGCGATAACTTGTTTGGCGTGCTGTCCGGGGGGACAGGCAGAGAGCCCGGCGGCCTCCAAGCCATAGGAGGTTTAACCCCCTAGGAGGCTAGGGTTAACAGATGCTCGAAGCCCAGCCTGGTTCCCACGTGCCCCCCGGAGGAAGTGGAGAACCTGGAAACAAGGGACCCTTGTTTGTAGAACAAGGGTCTGCCTCGGCTCGGGTGGTTGAAGGGGAGGCAGAGGAAGACAATAACGCAGATGCTAAGAAAAGGAAATGAGCGATATTAAGGCAGAAGAAAGAAGATTAACGGGGTAAATGATAATGATAAGATCGTTCGTGCATGGTTGCTCTCGAAATTTGATTAATTGCTTAATCATCAATTATTAACCCTTTATAGGACAAGGAACTATATTTAATAACTTAATCGATCATTCATTAGAGCGATTTCGTGCCTTTCTGTGAGCTCGTGGAAGCGCATGGATTTCTTCCAGCTAATCAACAGAACTCAGTCTATGTCACAGATGGCAACACCGTGGCATTTGACTATTTAGGAGTTGCCCAGGGCGTTTCAAACTTCAGCGTGCTTCCGGAGTTTGAAAAATATGCGTTTACGCTCATACCTACTTTCACAAAAATATAAATATCATTGAAACGAACAATGCTAAGTTAACGAAACTCATGCATTAAATGGTTGAATAGTTGTGTTAAATGTTGAGATCGTTGTTGTTTGCATAACATTTCTAGAAATTAGTGTACGCTGTGACATGAAAAATGGTGTGATCATATTTGATCATACGCCCTATTCAGGTAACTGCCTATGTGTCTATATTGAAAGTAATGTTGACACAGGTTTGTATAACATTGATCATGAAATGATAGAGCCATAAATAGTGAAATATAATGTTTAACTTAATAGATTTTATCCATTTATTACTTTTAACCCAGTTTGTATTATTATGGCATACACTGGTGTTTATTTTTACTTTGAGCTGTATTACTGCTAAGATAAGTGGTGCCACCTAAACTAGTGTGCTATTTTCACTTGTTATTATATATTTACATATTTGTCAGTATTCTTCTTTCTCAGTAGATCTAAACTGTACATTTTTGTATATATCCAGCTTTTGGAAAACAAGAGTCTATGGCACATAAAAAAAATAAAAAAACAAAGGGAAAAAAATAAATAATTTAAATTAGAAAAAGTGTATGCACATTTTATGTATTTATTTGTATTGTACAGTATGAGTGTTTTTAACATTGTAAATATATGCCCCTTTTAAGAAAAAGATGACCATAGACTGGCGAGGAACCATTTCATTGACCTAGATTTACAACATAAATAATTTTTATAAAGTCATAAAAGCTTAAAAGTCTTGTCATAACAGCGAAAGATTCAAATTTCTGACGACTCGCTAAGGCGAATGTGAGCTCTTTTTTTGATGGACAATAACTTTATTTAACGTGCACTGTTGGCATCACAACTTTGAAATTTATGTTTATGTTCACATTCAGCTACATGACACACTGCATGAACGGTCATGTTTGAAAAGCATAATAGAGGCACTTTAAAAAATGTACACTAATTGCACCTTCGTTAATAAGGGTAACTGCCAGCTTTTGTTTCACTATTTCACAGACTTTTTTTGCTTTAATTGCAAGGCAAAAAAATTAAAAAATAGTTGAATTAAAATATCACAATTTAAAATAAGGTTCCATACAAAATGTATGCTTTCAACAGCCATAAAAAAATGAAGTATAAACATTTATAATCAAATCCCTTTGTAAAAGCCTTAAAAATATAGAAGCTAAACATACTAGAATGATATGTTTGCCTGTAATGAAAGCGAATCATTGGTATCTTACTGACAAACAATTTGATTGAATCTGATTTGAAACAATCTGTTGATAAACAAACATTCTTTGAAGTTTTTATGCGTGCATGTACTGTGTATGTATTGATTGGTGCAGTGGTGCAATGGTGCAAATTCAACTTAGAATTTAAAAGTAAAATGTTTTCAGACCCTGCTATTATTGAATTGGACTCTGAGTGAATTGCATACAGAACTGGACTAACCGTGATTGGTACTAATAGTAATTAGAAACTATTTTATTCACAAGGTGTTCCATGTGATCCCAGTGCACCAACTCATTTAAATCTTTATTATCATTTCTCATGATTAACCTTCTCCCAAGGCAACCTTATCGCAGATGAGTGTGAATTCAGACTCTCTCATCTGAGCCATATTGAAGGAAAGACTGTTAGTGCTGAAGGGAGAAGCTGCTCATCATCTCCGGCAGAAACAGGTCAGCTCACGAAGAATACAAAAGGGGGATGTTCCCTAGTTATGCATGTCTGCACGAGAGCATTCATGTAATTGCTGTTTGTTTCCTGCTGCCACACAAGATGTTACAGCAGGGTTACTTTTGGTCAATGCACTTGCCCAAAACTGCTTACTGAATACATACATTTATATACGTTACATTTAATTTTGAAGTGGGATATTTAAATGGATAATTTACCTATTTTTAGATATAGATGAAATTTGCCTAAACATGTAAAATTCAACTTTAAAAACATGTATTAGTAAAATTGTAAAAATGTAACCTTTAACAAATCTCTTGAACATTTTGTAAAAATCATTTATGCAACTTAACTATTTCAGTTCATTGCAAAGTTAATACATCACATCTCCATTCATTCATTTATGTATTCATGTATTTTTTTTTACTGTATTTTACAATATATACACTACACTACAAGGGTTTAGGTTATACATAGTTTTCTATAACTTGTTTTGGGAAGAGGGGGCGAAGGCTCCAACCCCTATTTACGGTCTCCGCCTTCTCATTTTCCAATTATCCCATCTTCCTATCAGATCAAATTAGGCTTATGGACCACATTCCTTAAGCAGTGGTTCAGACACTCCTTTTTCTATTTCGACCTCCTAAATTCACCCATCGATATCCAATTGTTTACCGACGCAACCCCCTCCATTGGCTTTGTAGGTTTTTATAAAAAACGATGGTTCGCATTGTCATGGCCATCTGAAATCCTCAGTCTACTCCATTCCTACAATCTTCAGCACTGTTTGAACTATACCCTATAGTCATCGCCGCCGTGCTCTGGGGTCATGAATGGACTAATTCTTGCATCATTATTCACTGCGACAACGAATTCGCCGTTCACGCTATAAACAGACAAAGTCCGCCATTATACCTCTCCTCAGACGTCTTATTTGGATTTCCACTTGCAAACAATTCATTATGACTGTTAAACATATTCCCGGCCGTTTTAACCTCATTGCTGATTCTCTCGGTTTGCCTTTCAGAAATTCAGGATATTGGCGCCAGAAGCAAAGACCCAGCCCACACCAGTGCCTCCATATTCACAGCTCATCTTCCCTTAAACCATCCCCTGAGGCATCTCCATGAAGCCTCAATAGACTCCGTCATTTCATCAGTCTCCCCTAGAACCCTTTAGTCTTACCTTACTTCTTGGAAAAAAATGTTAATCCTTCCACGCCCAATTCAATCAAGAATTTTCCCTTCTCTGTCACCTCATTTATTTCTTTTCTAAACATTAATCACATGCACGCTAGCTCCATTAAGGGCTATTTAAGTGGAATCTAATTTTTCCACAAAACAATTTTCGGCACCCCCGCAGAAAGCCTTTCCAACGTTTAAATCAACCTTCTGCTAAAATGAATTTGAAGGTCCCGCCCGACGCGTCAAGATAAAAGACTGACGCTCAAAATTCAAACTAAGTGTATTTCAGTTCTCTGCTTTTTTTCCCCTCATGTCGATAAAACCCTAGATGCTATGTTCACCCTCACTTTCTTTGGGTTTTTGAGATGTTCGGAAATTATGGTTAAAATCCACCCAAACTTTTCCGATCTCCTTACTTCTAAAACTGACCAATTCCAAATTGGCCACCACACATACATTTTTAAAACAGGCTGCGATATCAAACCCATGCAAACCATGCTTGTCTATCGGCATTATAGGGAAATCAGCTCTGCCGTCCCAGATGACCCCCTCTTCTTGGATGAATCTAATAAACCAGTATCGCATTTTGGTTCCAAAAACATCTCAAAAACGTTCTGCACCTAGCCGGTATCCCGCATGAAAATTTCTTCTCCCACTCATTCAGGATCGGAGCCACCACAACAGCAGCTGAAAAAGGCCTATCCCAGATCTAAATCCTAGGTCAATGGTCATCTTACGCCTTTAAAACCTATATCCGTTCCGAAAAATCGGCTATCAAATCCGCTCTGCAGATTTTAGCCTCCCCTGCACCAGCCGCCAGCTTCTACACCACAACCCTCTATCAGTTCCACTGTCCATTTCTCTGGCCAAAGCAAACGCCATCTTCATCCTCCACCGACTTCCCACCCCACTTATCCCTTCTAACCGCCCCTTCCCAGTTTTCATTTGCTAGCTCGATTTGGTCTTAGCCCCTTAAGCACGGTCCAGCACCCGTTTACCGGCCCTCTAGCTTGGATCCCAGCCCCCCTTTAACCTGTAGCCCATTAACCACAGATACCTTCGCCGCCTTCTTGAGCTTCAGTTTAGCCCCTTTAGTTTAGCCTACAACTACTAGCATCTTTGCTGACCCCCTGAGCATCTGTCACAGCCCACATTAAGCCTAAGCCCCGCAACTGCAAGCACCTTGGCCGCCCCTTTGAGCATTGGTCACGGCCCCCCATTAAGCCTAACCCCGTAACCGCAAGCACCTTGGCGGCCCATTTGAGCCTCGGTACCCCGCCTTCCCTTGTGTTTTGTCTAGCCCCTTAAGCTTTGCCCAGCAACCGCAAAAACCTTTGCTGCCCTATGAGCATTGGTCATGGCCCCCTTTAAGCCTAAACCCTGCAACAGCAAGCACCTTGGCCGCCCCTTTGAGCCTTGGGACCCGCTGCTTTGGGGAGCTCTCAGGGTTAGGAATCGGCTGTCTACCTCTTCCCTCTCCTGAGCCCTTAGGGTTATTCACCCTAGGCCTCGCCAGCCCTTCTAACCCTGAGTTTCTCCTTCTTTAGCAGCATGCCAAATCTGCTTCACTTTAATTAAGCCGACATGCCCAAACTCGTGAAACATAGTTTTCTAAAACTTGTTTCGGGAGGGGGCGATGTGTACATGTATTCAGACCCCCTTAAATTGTTTACACTTTGTTATAATGCAGCCATTAATCATTTAATAATTTTTCTTTTGTTTATTTTTTTCATTAATGTACACACAGCAACCCATATTGACAGAAAAACACATAATTGTTGTGTTTTTGAAAAAAAAACCTGAAATATCACATGGTCCTAAGTATTTGCTCAGTATTTAGTAGAAGCACCCTTTTGATTTAATACAGCCATGAGTCTTTTTGGGAAAGTTGCAACAAGTTTTTCACGCCTGGATTTGGGGATCCTCTGCCATTCCTCCTTGCAGATCCTGTCCAGTTCTGTCAGATTGGATGGTAAATGCTGGTTGACAGCCATTTTTAGGTCTATCCAAAGATGCTCAATTGAGTTTAAATCAGGGCTCTGGCTGGGCCGTTCAAGAACAGTTACAGAGTTGTTGTGAAGCCACTCCTTTGATATATCAGCTGTGTGCTTAGGGTCATTGTCTTGTTGGAAGGTAAACCTTTGGCCCAGTCTGAGGTCCTGAGCTCTCCGGAGAAGGTTTTCGTCCAGGATTTTCCTGTACTTGGCTGCATTCATCTTTCCCTCGATTGCAAGCAGTCGTCCTGTCCCTGCAGCTAAAAAACAACCCCACAGCATAATGCTGCTACCACCATGCTTGACCGTTGGGACAGTATTGATCAGATGATGAGCAGTGTCTGGTTTAAAAGTTCTATCTTGGTCTCATCAGACCAGAGAATTTTATTTCTAACAATCTTGGAGTCCTTTAGGTGTTTTTTTAGCAAACTCCATGCAGGCTTTCATGTGTCTTGCACTGAGGAAAGGCTTCCGTCGGGCCACTCTGCCATAAAGCCCTGACTGGTGGAGGGCTGCAGTGATGGTTTACTTACTAAAACTTTCTCCCATTTCCTGATTGCATCTCTGGAGCTCAGCCAGAGTGATCTTTAGCTTCTTCTTTACCGCTTTCAGCAGGGCTGTTCTCCTCCCTGATAGCTCAGTTTGGCCGGACGGCCAGCTCTAGGAAGGGTTCTGGTCATCCCAAACATCTTACATTTAAGGATTATGGAGGCCACTGTGCTCTTAAAAACCTTAAGTGCAGCAGAAATTTCTGTGCCTTGCCACAATTCTGTCACTGAGTTCTTCAGGCAGTTCCTTTGACCTCATGATTCTTGTTTGCTCTGACATGCATTTTGAGCTGTAAGGTCTTATATATACAGGTGTGTGGCTTTCCTAATTAAGTCTAATCAGCAGAATCAGTAAAATATATAGATATATATGAGACTTTCTTCTTTCTTTCTCTGAAGCTTCCCTTTATCTGACCCGGTTTTGTCCCACCCTTCATCAGCACACGTACTCTGGACTTGGATGTTCTAACAGTTTTATTGTTTCCTATTTCCTGTGGTGAGTCTTCTGGACGGTGGTCTGCGAAAGCAGGTAAGCATGGACGGTGAGTATACAATGGTAGGTGACTTTCAACTCACGTGCGGTTCAGGAGATCTGTGCTTGGTAAGTGCAAGGTTTTCGTAGTGCTGGTGAGTGCTCCTTCAGGTGAGTGTGTCCAGGTGAGCTTTGGGCTCGTTTGACAGGCTCTCCTTGATGGCGATCTCCACACAGCCTTGGTAGCATGAGACAGAGACCTTCCATACAGGTTAGTATCTTGGTAAATTCAATGGAATAGTAAGCATGGGGCATAAGGAGAACGATAAGGGTTTACCTCGGTGATGTTACCTCGATCACCGCCACTGTCATACTGGTGAGCTGAGCTTTTAACATGCTCACCTAATGACATCTAGGTGGCGGTGATTAGCTCGTTAGTCTCTGAGTGTCTCTGCTGTTGACTGCACTGATCCCAGTAGAGTCCTGTGGCCTGACAATAATATCATAAACAAAACTAAAATAAATAAAAAACAGCAACCAAGACAACTTTGTGATTGTATAAGACATCTTAATTAAACAGGAATAAAATAATAAAAAAAACTGAAATACGATTCAGCATATGATATTTGTAAATTATATAGCTTACATCGTCCATTTTGTAAAACTCTGCACCAGTTGACACCAATGATAAGCATTATGAATCATCTTAAGTGCTTTACAAATACAATCAAGTATGAGACATCCTTTTAAATACAGAAAACTGCACCAAATATTAAAGAAGAAAAACAATTACCTGCACACAGAGCAGTCAAACAAGACAAGTGGCAAGTTCGGCGATAATATAGCTCCATCTATTTAGAACATGTTAAAATCAAAACGAAAATAAAATGATCAAAACAACACATACATAAAACAAATCCACATTCAACAAGGGAATCCATATTTGACATATTTAATACACTTCAAACAGCGTCTAAAAATTATCATGAAATTATATTTTCTTTCTTTTAGTGTGGAGCTAGAGCAAACGTGACTTACCCACAGCAGTTCTAACTCGCTCTGCTGCAGATTACGCACACGCAGTGAGCAACAGTGCCACTGGCGTAACCAATCAGAATCATGAATCGAATTAATGCAGGATTTACTTAAAGGACCAGTACTGATATTTATATTTATCTTGTTACATATATATATATAAAAAAAAATATATATATATATATAAATATATAGCCTATATATATTAGTAATAATATAAATTTATTGAACAGGTTTAAATCATATTCAAGATGTGATGTTTTATTGAGTGTGGTGATGTCATCACTTCATTGGAGTTTAATAATGATAAGGATGTGATGTGATGAGGAGTCACAGCTGAGCTTTAAAAAGAGCAACCGCACTAAGTGTTCTAAGAATGTCAGCTACTGAGAAAATTCTCTTGAGTTGGGGGTTTGGAGTGGGTGTTTACTCTGTGGGTGGGGTGGTAAGAAGAGAAGAACAGGAAATGTATTCCATTTCTTGTCCAGTTCATCTCTTTTCCCCTTGGTACCCTCCAGGACCCTGGCTTGTGGTACCAGACCCAGGAAACATAACAAAAGGGGCTCTGTTGCATCTCTGCCCTGCAGCCCAGCTCTCCCCTGAGGTCTGCCTGACCATCGATCGCAAGCTACATGACAAACAAGCAGAATGAGCCGCCCGGCAAGCAGGACCACTTCAAACAGGAGTCATTCTGTGCCTGTCAATTACCCACACTTTACTGTGTCGAACTAGTTCGTTTTCAAGTTCCCCACCAGCTGTGCATGAGCAATGTTCAATAATGCTTCTGTAACTGTTTACACTTTTAAAAAAAATGTTTTTAAATCAAATTGTATTTGCTAGGGTCTTTATGGTTACAGCAATAGAATTGGGCACGCACCTGAGATATCACATGCTAAGGTACATTTAAAGGGACAGTTTACCCCAAAATTAAATTATACATTATACTATATTATATACAATATATTATATTATCATTATGCATACATACTTATATCCTTAAAAACTTGTTTGACTTACTATAGTGATTTTTTTTTATATCAGAATTCCTAAAGTGTTCTTTATCAAATAAAATGGTGACAAGCTTAAAAGCAAGATTTTCAGTGCATTACGACTTGCATTCCATTCCGTTCCTCACAGAAACCTTTAATGTGGCTTTTGAGAGGAACAGAATAAGACTTATGTTCCATTTCTCTACTTCTATAAAGTATAAAGCTTTTATGGTGCTTTTTTTGGCCTTTTTGTGGTTTGACAGCCTGGACACTATCCACTTTTACTGCATGGAGAATAGAAGAGAACATTTATCAAAAGATCTCCATTCTCACATGAAAAAAAAAAAAAATTTGAATTACATGGGGGTACAAACATAATTGTAACTTTCAAGTAAGCTTTGCATTAAAATCTAAAAAGTAAATGGGTTACTCCACCCCAAAAATGTATATTGTATCACTTATCTCCGTGTCATTCTAGACTCGTAAAAACTTGATTTATGGAAAAAAATTTAAGATATTTTTATTGAAACCAGGAAGCTTGTGGCTGTCCCATTGACTGTCACATACTTAAGGCCCAAAAAAGTATAAAAAACATCTTGAAATTAGTCTATCTGCTATCAGTGATTTAATCTATATTTAATAAAATGATAATTCAACTTTTTCAACATTTCGTCTCCTCTGTGTCTCTATGCGTCACTATAAAGCCTCGTTCACACTAGCGGCGACATGCAGCGACAAGGCAACGTGATCCCATTCATTTCAATGGAGAGCTGGCGATATCCGGCGACTAGAGCGTCAGTGCCCGTTTGTATGTATGGTAATTTCCCTTCAAAATATTTGTTTTTGGCGGCACGAAACCTATTCGCTGTCAACAATGACGTTACTAAGAAACCAGTAATGAGAACGCCCACTAGCGACCTCATCGCCAGCCTCTAGCGACGTACCGACAGAAGTCGCTGTGTCAACGAGGCATAAGGCCATTTTGCAAAACACCTGCTAAGCGCACTATATGTACACAGTTCTGTGTCAGCCGTGCGTGCCACAAGGATACGCTGATTCCGTTCAAATCAAAGTGTAAATCCAAATAGAAAACTTAACCTTGTGTTGATACAGAAAAGCATATGTAGTTTGTGTCTAGCGGATATTCTCCAAAATGGTACTACAGTGACACAGAGAAGACAAATTATTGATTAATAACAGACTGAACCACTGATGGCAGATGGACTATATATATATCTTTAATTGTTTTCCAAAGATGGTGGAATGACATGGTGATTAATGGACGTGATTAATGACAAAATTTTATTTTGGGGTGGAGTAACCATTTTTTCGTATGATTTTGCTGCCTTGATATAAGTACGAAATGGTCATGAGATCGTGTTGGAGTAACCCTTCAATTACCAGTACGACGTAAATACCAGAACACCTCAAATCTACAGACAATTAAGTTTTTATTATTCATGGCTATTCTATCCCCCCCCACCCACTGAGTGGCAACCTAGAGGACGGATCTCATGCTTGCAAATGCGCTCCTCACTGGGAGTATTCAGTCAAGGGCTCCCCGGTGGATCAACCAATTAGCCTAGGCCCCCGGAGCAGAAGCTGTGAAAAAATGTCAGTCTAGGAGGAGCTTTTTGTACCTAAAAACCTTTAGATGGGATCTGACAGAGAAGTTTTTAGAAAGCTGAGGACACAGTCCCCTCTATAATTACAAATACATACTTATGGAAAAGAGGGAAGAGAATGCCATTCATTTGATCCTTTTCACTGCAGGCAGATGCTGCTAAATATCTATTAGAACTGATTATATTTCATAGCAAGGTTGTGCAAAATTCAGAGCTTAAGTATTAGCTCTTATTTAATTCATGAATGTAAATCGTATTTGAAATAGCCACAACCAACAGGAAGTCGAACTTGACAGGAAAAGTAAACACACTGAACCACATCAATTCTGAGAAATGACATGTTCTTCACTGTTATTCTTCTGTTTGTCTGCATATCTATAAAATTATTATTTTTAAATGGTTTAAATAGTCTTTTATGCTCATGGAGGCCGCATTTGTTGGACCAAAATTCAATAAAATGCATTACAATTTAAAAGAGCTGTGTTTTATTGTAATATATTTTCCCCCAGTTTCACAGACAAGGCCTAAGCTAGTCTCAGACAAAATTGCATGTTTGAGCTGTCTCAGATGAAGATATCTTGCTTTATGATGTAATTTAATGTCCTGCAATGACAACAATGACATCTGACTTTTTTAGCAGCCATTACTCCAACTTTTGAAGCATACTTGGATTTAAATGTGATTTGCAATTCTGCATCATATTCAGCAACTGAAAAGGTATTTTCACTTCAGTTCTCAATAGCGCACAAAGTGTTTTGCAGATCCCCAGAAATTCTGTTCTTTTGAAAGTTTCAACCAATCGTCTATTTATTCCAAAGTTTTGTCGAAGCAACATTCGGGTACTTAACTTCACCCACAGGAACTTGTTAGCAACTTTACAGCACATCGAATGTCTGCTTACACTATCTTCAAATAGTGAGCAGCATTGATGGCAGGGGTGGGGAGAAGCTACCTAAAGTAGGAGTGACACTGCGGGGGTGAAGTTTGGCAAAACTCAGAAAGAGACAATGGCTGAGAGGTTTGAATTCTGTGATTAGTGGCGGGAGTGGAGTAAGAGAAACAGCTGGACTGTGCAGATACTGTTTCTGCAAGCCTCAACCCATCTCTAAAGGGTAAACACAACGCGAGCCTGTTTGATTTATGGTGCACGTCACATACTGAGTGGCCATTATTCCCTGTGAAAAGCCCGAGCATCATGGGAGGAAATGTGTCCATAATGTAGCTTTTCACAGGTAAACTAAGGAAAGTAGAGAATGTGATTTTTTAAATACATTTCCTGTCCGTGAAATGCAGTTTGATGAACTGTCCCTTTCTGCCTCTTCAGTGTTATGTATTTTGTTAATGTGTTTGTTCAGAAGTGCCGTAAATTATGGGAGACATGAATAGAAGCCCATCTTTTCCTCTTTTCATCGCTTACAATTTGGAGTGTGATTAATTTCCAGATACCTCTCCCCTTTTTTGCTCATATTCCTGTGCATGGTCCCTACAATGCTTGTTTTCCTATTTATGTGTCAAGCATGCAATTCACAACAAGGAGGTGTCAGAAGTAATTAATAGGACCTATTCATACTAGCCCTAATGGAGAGAGGAGGACCATATGAGCTTCAACAGCCATTTAAATTAAATTCAGTGACAAGCACTTTATTGTTTTTTGCTCTTTTACTCTTTTCTGTGTTCTTTTTAGTTAGTTTTAAAAAGTGAGCAAAAGTAAAAAAATAAATAAAAAAATATTTTTTTTATAAAATATTTTACCCAGCTTTTTTTTAAGTCAATGTTATTCTAAAACTTCAGTATCCTATTGCAGAATTGGAGAGAAATTAAATTATTAAATTACAGAATAATTAAATTATTAAAATCCTGTTTTTGTTCTACCGAAAATGTGCCTGCACCACCATTGCCACTATTTTTTAAGTAACAATATTTTGTATATAACCCATTATTTTTTAGACATGTTCCATTACAGAAAAGTTTGCTATCAGTTATGGTCCCAATTAAGTAGCCCAAATACCTGTGTGCACAGTAACTAGACGTGTACGCAGTATGTAACCACAGCGTATGTAAGTACACATTAAACAATTCCTATGGATTTACCACGTAAGTACACTGATGTTACTCAGCGTGGCCACTAAGATAGGGTTTACATATATATAAATCGTGAATGGTGTCCACAATGTTACACTTTATATTGAGTGGAAAGTTTCTGAAGAGTTACCATGGTACCAAGAGCTACACTGGTGTTACAGTGGTGCAGCAACTCTTCCAACTCCTCATCCAACTCCTCCTACTTTACCAGGGGCGGAGTGGCAATCGGGGCCACCAGGACTTTTCCTGGTCGGCTGTCCGAAGGATTTACACAGCAGATCACAAATTGAGTGGGTGTGGGGGGCGGTGCGGTCAACCTAATATAAAGTGGGACTGGTTAGGTTTAGGTAAATTTTTTTCTAACTGCGACAGAACTTAACTATTTAGAGAGATGTATAACAACCGATGTAGTAAAATATTGACAGATTTGTATTATTATATCAGTACCACACATTTCAAATGCAACTTGTTGCAAAACAAGCAAGAAACAACATAATATTTAGCAGAAATGTCACCACAAACATGTTTTCTCACTGAACCCAGGATGAATAAAACAGTAAGCCTTGGGACACAAAAAAACCCAAAACCTTCTCTGACATGACTTTGACTAATATAACTGCAGTTTATAAATTCATCATGTGGTTAATTTCCAGAGCTGGAATATTAGTCGATTTCACGATATTAGTTGATTTCACGATCACCCATAAAATATGCATTGATATATGCATATATATATATATATATATATATATATATATTGTCCCCTCTTTGAGTGATATAAAGGGTGCTGATAGCCTCAGATGGACACAGTTTAGCCCTCATAATACCGCCAACAATCTAGTTGGCATCCATTAACTCAGTGCACTAATGGAGGCACAAAGTGACATGTGTGACTCATAATGTTTTTAACTAAAAGGAAAATGAAAAATTTAATCAAATGACAGCAGTTAAGATAGAGCTTACTCAATAGCATTAAAAATCAAAAACTCATTACTCATATTAATATGAAAAGATATAACAAGCAGAAGTTGGAGCAAAAATGCCATCTGACCGCATGAAATGTAAATCTCTCATGAGCCGCCCATCCCCTGGCTATTACTGGAATTGCTGTGGTCGTTGCTTTTGCGAGCTGTAGACCAGGAATAGGAGCTAATTGACTCGGTGCAAGGGAGGTATGGGAATATACATAAACATGTCATCCTTAAGTACCTTTATAATTTACCAGAGCTTGGGTGGGATTGGACATTAGGATTTTTTATAGGTTCCACAATCGAGACAAAATTGTTCTTTAATATAACTGAGGATTTATGGCCTTTTCCTCCTGCAGTAATCAATTTGGGATTTAGCCCTCTACTTTAAGGATCGTTCCATTGTTCTAGCTGTAGTTTGCATAAAATGAATATTCAGAAAACTGTTCCTGCAAAAATAAGCATGCCAGATTTCAGATGAATAATATGCTAGCATTAGTACCAAGGTCAAAATTAAAGTAGCAGAAAACTGAAAACTATTATAATTTGACCTGAGACAATAAAATGTCCAAACAGTGCCACCAGTTTTTGTCAAGGTAGTAGTATGAATACATCAAACTATAATGTTTTTTTTTTTTTTTAAACAAAATATTCAAAATACTTTTAACTACATGCACAAAAAGCATCCTGATAGGCAGTGCTTCTGTGTGGTTTAATCTTACTGGGCATCCACACAGAACAGAAGAGCTTTGTGAGTGTTCCAGACGATTGTGAAATCACAGAAAAACATGACTATGAGCTGCCATCAAAGACATCTACAACAGCTGTTGTTGTGACTGGGCCAGTCAGACAAAACCTACAACATCTAGTCTTGAGGAAGCTACTGTTTGAATAAACTGTGCTTCAAACAACAATAGCTCACTAAACTACCAATAATTATTTAGGCAATTAAGTTTTTTTTTCCTTCAACCAAAATATTTTACACAAGACATTTATAATGTTAGAAAATATTGATAATTCAAATACATGGTTTTTGTTTTTTACATTACTGACCCTAAATGTTTGTAAAGTAGTTGTTTTAAATAAAATGAAATGAAATTATAAAATTTGATCAGACATATTTGTATATAGAAACACTGAAGTTGAAGTATATATATATGTGTGTGTGTGTGTGTGTTATGTTATGTATGAATTAGCAATAACATGCCAAAGTAACATGCAATACAACACATTTTACTATGTTTGTGCTTATCAAATTAAATTTGCTTTATTTTTTAATGCCAAACTATTTTGCAGCAGTGCTGACATTTTTGCATTTTTTAAACTAGATTTAGAAACTTCCCCACCACTTTTAGTTCTCATCTTGCCCACTGATCTATATTCTTCTTTATATAGATCAGTAATTTGACCAGTATGATGTCATCTAGTGACATTTATCTACCAGTTTTAGCAACTTTCAGTTCAAAAGCAGTTAGCTGTTTTGCGCTTGAAATGACTTCAATGAGGAGGCACTGCAAAGAACAGAGAGCATGTGGTAGAAGAGTGTAGGTTTTTTCACATGTATTAATTTTTTTGTAATGCCAGAAGAACACATTTTCAAAAGATTATATTTGCCAAGCCATGGTATTTTTAACTTGCTTCAGGAAATAAAAGATGACTTATAACCCTCCACTAGGAGTCATGCAATACCAGCTCCATCAAAACCTTAACAAACCTTAATTTTTTTTTGCCCTCTGGTTCTTTTCAATGTACCGTGGCTTCTTTGTTTATTGTTAGTAAATCACCCACAGAAATTTCCCCTCTTATCGGCACTGTTTTGGAATTGCGCTCTCGTACTAATTTGCCTGTTTAGTAACTGTCCTTTATGTTACATTTCCAGTGTTCAACACAATGTAATGTATCAGCTAAACAGCTTTTGTTTTGCAGATTATGACATTTTGATAAAAAATGAACTTTCTAAGTAACTAAGTGAGACTAGCACAGTGAGGCTTGGTATTTGGAAACATTTATTGTTTTTGATGTGCATCCTTTTTAAAATAGTCCTCATGGTAGGAGCTGCAAGATTCTGGAAGCTGAACTGAGCCAATAAGCAATTCTCTGGTAGCTGCACAAAGGGTTACCAAGTAATATCGCACGCATAACTGTGCAGCCCTTTATTCTTGTCTAATCTGACAGGTGAAGAGAGGACGCTGAAGCCATGACGCTTTTGAAATGTTTGAGTCCTTTGTTTAGCCTGGTTGTTCACTCCATGTATACAGACATCGCACTTTGTTCATGGTTACCATGGTGCTCAGACAGCACTGACGGCTCATGTTCACTTCCAAATATGTCTCTGTCTCTCTCTCTCTGGCTCTCTGTCTGTTTAGTTGTCTCCATAAATGGTAGGCCACTCAATAAAAAATACAAGCCAGAGCTGTGATCTGTGTGAGATTTTAAGTAATGAATTATATTAACAGGGGTCGCTCAGACAGGATGCCATACAGTACATTAGCCATACCCCACATCTTGTCAAATGAAATGGCTCTATACAGGTGTGAGTCCTCATGGCTCAATAGTCTGGAAAAAGGAAAGGCTGTTTAACTTACACTGTCTTTACCGCAAAGTATTGCTTCACGGAAATGCACCGAAACATAACAAAATGGCCTAGTAATTTTCAATCCAGTACAAAGAAAAATAAATAATGAATGCACAGTTAATATGTTGTTTTCCGATCGAATGCATTTTATCTTACATTCTCATTTACTTCACGCATACTTGCTGGAAAGGAGCCATGTTGTTTTTTCAGGTTCAGATGATTAATGAAAATATATTACAGCAGCACATTGAGTGCCTCCTGTAATTTTTCACACCATGAACTGTGTTCTTCAAAAGGTCCAGCAGCTACTCCATGGTTTCATCAGACCACGTCCTTGTGGTTTTATCCATTTTATGCTCCCGGCGGTCTTATATACTCCCTGGGTTTTAAATTGAGCCTTCTGTGACAATTTTCTATGCATTAGCAGGGTTTGCTATGTGCTTTGATGGAAAGCAGTTACTGTATCACACAGGATGGTGAGGGCCATAACTCATTAATATATGTAGTCAGTAACATTTAATTTGGGATTAAAAACTACAGGGGAAAAAAAATCTCACAGGAGTGACCTGGCCCAGACTGGAGCAAAAGAAATCAAAGATCATCTGCTGTAAGAGTCAATAATAATAATACTAACAAAAAAGAACAAAGCTGAAAAGTTCATACCAAGTTTATTTTAACACAGAATCACTGAATTTCAACAACTCTTTATTCTTTTCAATATCAAGTGATGCTATAAATACCATTTGAATACAATGGCGTACTGAGGTTTATCATTGTATCCAAAAAGGCATTTTAGGCATTTTGCAAAAAATAGCATATTACAAATTTATACATCATCATGTAACAATTAGAAAATAGATAACTAGTCTACTACATAGAAAGCCAAGCTTTATTAAAGCTTATTCTGACAGCAGTGAACTCCTCTAAGGCGATTAATATAAATCTCTCCTGCTATAGTCAAAAAACATTTTTTCTTAGTTTGTTAAAAATAATGGTTTATTTTAAGTGATAGGCCTTCAAATGGAAGTTTTCCATCTGCACACATACACCATAGTGCTTTCTTAGACTAAATCTGGCCAGGAAATTTCACACTACCTGACAAAAACACAAGGTCACACAAAGAAAAAAAAATGAAAGAAGAGAGGAAAATAAAGACTAAATAAGATGGCAGGATAAAAGCAGAGGCAGTGCTGCTTTTGGACAGGGTCTTGTGTGCTTCTGGCAGTGTATTGGATGAGCCCAGCACAGGCCATGAGTTATCCAACTAAAGGGTCTTTCTGCACGTTGACCCACGGATATGTTAAAAGCAGACACCAGAAATGCTCCTCAGGGAGGGACGACAGGAGGGGTAGTAATCACAGCTTGTAGCCCAGTTACATTTGCTTTGATAGCTCTCTGGCCATCATAGCAATCGATGCTGTAATGCACAATCAAGTGTAATGTGCATTTGCAGCGAGCCTGTTCAATATTGTTCTGTCTCAAGCCAAAAGAAGGGACTGTGCCTTTCATTAAAATCAATGGCATTGTCCTTACCAGAATTAGGGCAATTGGTGGAGATTATTGTTATTTTTCTGTCTGAAAATCTAAAAAGAGAGCAGTTGTGATTGAGTTGCGGTGGTTGCAAAGTACTTCACATTTGTCTTATTAACTCAGCCACTTCTCAGTTGTTCTACCGGTTCCTCAACAGTCTGGCCCATTAACAATTGATACTCATCATTGTGTCTGTGAACTCAGAGGTCCTGGAAAGCGGAAATAAGGGGAATATGTTTGAAAACAATGTTGTAGTAGTGGTTGATGGTAAGATTGATAAAGAGGATGCAATGAGAAAGTGAAGAGCGAGTTGTGCCCCCTGTTAAAAAGAAAAGTTATTTTTCACTTGTACAGTTCAATAAACACAATTATGTCAAAATAGCCATCTGAAAGAATATTCAGGTAAGCTATGACTTAAGGTAATGTAAATATTTGAGAGAAAATCTTATGTGTATCAGTATTGTAGATTACTGCATTAAGTCTTAAAGTGACAGCAGCATAAACCTGTAATATTTTTTAATAAAACTAAAGAATATCACTCTGGTCTGAAACAGCAAGATGTCATTTATATCTCTGTGAAAAATACAAATTATTTGAAAAACACAAATTAAACCTCATGGCTGGGGTTTTTCTCACCTGATTTATAAGCATATAAATCATATTGTAAAAACATATAAAGCATATTGTATTTTATTTGGCCCTTGAGGATCAGTGGATTGACAGCTATTTTTCCCTAATTTAAAATGCCAGCTGAAACCAACATTTAGGAACATGCAGGGAAATAAAAACATAAAAAAGGAAAAGATATCAAGAACCCACATAGTCTGTCATGACTTACAGTATGTGAAGACCAAGTCTCTTAAAATGTAATATAATTTGTCTATACTGTTTATCTTAATACCAGAATATAATAAAGATCCCTCCCAGGTAGTGTTGTCGAAAGACCCAGTACTTCGGTACCAAGTCGGTACGGAAAAATTTTAAATGTTACGGTACCAGGTTTTCTGAAGTACTGGTAGTACCGAGCAACGGATAAACCCGTTTCTTGCTGCGCTGCCCGAAGTTGCGTCTTTTTCATAAATGCACAGAGAGATGGCGATCGGCGGTGCTACTGATAAGGCGGCTCTGAATCTGCTTGTTAAAAATAAAGGAGGAAAGAGTTACGTGTGGAAGTATTTTGAAGCTGATGACAAGCGCAACATCATTGATCACCAAAAACCCATCTGCAAGCGGTGTCATCGAAGTTTTATGTCAAAAGG
>JAUCNO010001368.1:1941592-1952581 GCA_032353835.1 Enteromius viviparus | reverse complement strand
ACTTTGGTGTAAAGCTGCTTTGCAATGATATGTATCATGAAAAGCGCTATACAAATAAATTTGAATTAAATTGAATTAAATTTCATGGCTCGGAGTGTCGTCTGAAATCCTTGTGGTTCCCGGCCCACAAATAACAGGTCCTAACCCCGTTTGATGAAACGGTGGTTCTGGTTTCACGGCCAGGAGTGCCGTATGAAATCCTTGCAGTTCCCAGTCCGCATTAGTCAGGTGTCAGTCCCGAATCATGGTCAGAGGAGCCGTGTCCCAAGTCAGTTTTGGTTTCACAGCCAGGAGTGGCGTATGAGATCCTCGGCGTTCCCAGTTAGCATCAGTCAGGTGTCAGCCCTGAATCCCGGTTCGAGGAACCATGTTCCAATTTGGTTTGAGTTTCATGGCCAGGAGAACCACCAGAAACCCTCACTGTTCTCAATCCATTATTGTCGGGTCCTAGACCCGAATCACGGTTTGAGGAACCATGTTCCAAGTTGGTTTCAGTCTCACGTCCAGCAGAGCCATCAGAAATTCTTGCAGTTTTCAATCCGCAAGTATCAGGTCTTGAGGCTGAAAGCTTGTATGTGAGGTAGTGAGAATGGCCATTAATATTAAGTGATTCTCACCTGAATAGACAAAGGCCCCTCCCCTAATGGCCCATTAGTGACAGGTAAGTCAGGTTAGAAAGAATGTGAGGAGAATGAAATCTTTTTTTTTAAAGATTTGCTTTTTTATTTTCAACACAGTATAATTAAAATATACATAATGGAGGTCAAAGACACATTATTGAGCACACAGATCCAACTACAGAGATGTAAACAGACTTCAACAGACAGTCAATCCTGAAAACAAGTGAACCCTGTAAATACCTTTTATTTGAGTGTTTGCTGCTTCTTTCCATGTCCAATTTAAGAAACAAATAACCACCATCAGTATTCAGGGAGCTTGTTTTACCAGAGAATATCAGTGCAGTTGAAGATCTGATGTTGGTACAGCCCTCCTAGAGTTAAGCAGCTTAAAGAGGCTTGAGTATGTCATCCAGGTATATCTTGCAGCAGGTTTCTAATCACTAAAAACAAAACAAACACACAAAAACATAAGTGAGCATGTTGATATCAGTATATAAACATATCAAGCATAGAAACAGCATCGCGTCCAACAAAATGTGAATGTCATATTCAAAATGTTTCACTCGATTTCAAAGCATTTTAGTCAGGAATTACAGTTCAATAAAAACAAACAATATTAGCTTCTAGCAGTATTCATCATGCAGTGATATGGTGTTTATATTGTATTATTTATGTTACATGGAACATAGTAACACCATACAGCCTGTCATATTCAATATACTCGCATTCAAACATTTCAATCAGGTATTATAGTTCGGGGAAAAAACAAAAGCAGTAAATGTGTTTAAGTTTATGCCACAATACAACACAAACTTATACCAAAACAAACAGTGCTTACTCATGAGAGTGAACGCTCGGTGACTGGACCAGCTCGCACACCGCATCTTGAAGTAAATCCATCTGTTATCTGCTTTGCTGAAGTCAATGCTGTTTGTTTTCTCTGTTCTTCTGCACTAAGCACGCGAGCTGTTGTGGGCGTGTACATGTCGCACGCGTCTCACGTGGAGATTGTAATGACAAAGCAAAAGTAGCTCGTGGGCGTGGTCACATTAAAAAATAATTAGATCAGATTAATAATTAGCTGCCCGCCTTTCTGACCCATTGCCTGTGTACCTCGACTTTGTCTCTTGCCTCATCTACATAACCTTGTTTGCTGTTGTTCTGGAATCTGGAACTGAAATATATAGGGCCTTAAAAACGGAGATACCAAAATAAATGCTTATTAAGAATTAAAATCTAAATGGATGTTAAGATGACTTTAATGGTTCTTGAGTAGAAGCCATGCTCACCACTGGCACATAAAGCACCAAACATTGCAAATGTCAACACACACAGACACACACACACACACATATATGTTATTTTAGCTGAGGACCTTGAGTTGATATATAATGACCCTAAATCCTCCAATCTGCATTCTGAAGCCATACTGTAATGAATAAATAATATGAATAGAATTCATGTATTAATTTACTGTGAGTCTGCATCATGCAGTGTATTGCAGGTAAAGTCTCTGTTAGCCACCTGTCATATACTCTCAGGATTTATATAAGACTCAAATACATTTCTGGCAGAGCCTTTAGTGTAACTTTTTTTCAAGCGGCTTCACATTGGATACCTGATAGAACAGCTGTAATATTAACACTTTGAGCTGCATTTCAGGCTCACTTTGTAAAGCCATCAAACAAGCCACAAAAAATTGTAATTTAAACTTTTTTTTTTTTCAAAGACATATTGACTTGCTTCCCAGTCTATTTTTTTCTTTACACTGTATTTGTTTTTGAGGTGAAATAATAAAAATGAAGACAGTGCTTTAAAGGAATTTAATTTTTTTTTCATATTACATGGTGTGGAAATGCCTTTGAGCGCTTAATAAAGCTGCGTGTCGTATCTTTTCTCTCATACTCAATCAATCATCCGCTATCTGATCAAACTCTTATTTAGCAGGATGCTCTTCAAACCTCAAGTCCTTTAAAGCACATCTGCAGACAATACACAAGTGGCTCCTTTCAGCAATAAAAATAAAATGGCTCCGGAAAATTAGTGCACCACATACTGTAAATCACACCGTGCATCTCATAAAAAATCTGTCTCCAGACAGCCCGTGAAGATAGTTTATTAAAATGTGGCTCATTTAGTCTTATATTACAAACTTTAGCTTTGCTCAGCCATGACAGCTTTACATTTTAATCATGTCATGTATTTGTAAGAGTCCAGTAAACATTTAATTATGATTCCAACAAGATGGCAAACAGGTTATCCATATATACACTGATTCCTTGTGATGACGCATTTGAAGAAGACTTTCTGAAACCCAGATCCTGGGTGTGTGAGGACTGATCTCCATATACTTGTACAGTGGATTCATCACATGCAGAAATCAACACGTACGCATCCAAAACGATATCCAGAGATCCAAGAAGCAGCTCCATCTTTGACTTATTATTTTGGGAACACAAAGAGTCTGTTTCATCAAACGTAATCTCTGTTCTGTCAGAGCTAGCCTTTCAAAACCAAGCTGATATCTCCAGAGGTATTTGGCCAAAACCATTTCCCAAAGGATGGAAAGTCTTTCCCATAGAGTTCTCCAAACAGATAACACAAAACGCACATATAACATTTTCGTCCTCCAATAAGTCCATACACGTATACAATTTGTCCTTTCAGAGTAAAAAAGAAAACGAGTAAGAAATGGAAATAAACCATGCGGCTTGTTTACAGCGACTTTTACACAGGCTGTACAAGGCATCAAATATATTCATACCGATCTCAATCAAAACACTTGTCTACATATGCCTTTTAATTAAATGAGTTTGTAGACATTAATAAACTGAGTTTGCAGACGTCCTGTGTTAAAATGCAGCTGATGGATATAGTTTAGGTGATTCGTCTATTTTCAGCACAAATGCGGTTCTTCATCATCGCCGTCTGCCCTATTTAAAGTGCCATCTTAAAAACCAAGTTTAATGTAGATCAATCTACTCAAATCAACAAACCTACGCCGTACATTACTATGCTTGGATAGCAGCTGCTCTCAGAGTCACATGTGCCCATAAATCTATGGAGAATTTAGAGCTTCCAGCTGGTTTTATGATTACTCTTCCAATTATGAAGAGTACAATTTGGCAAGAATCTTGCTGAACAACCTTCTATTGCACGACCCGTCTCATTATTCAAAGAAATATCATGGTGTAGTTTTTTTTTCATGGCCTTGTTTAAGGATCAGGATCATTTCAGTCTTCAAATTAACTTTGCTAAGTTTACATTACAGGGTCAGAAACTTCTAAAGGAAACATCAATGTAACAACTTTTATCCTGCAACATCAGAATGTAACAATTGTAAAATTTTGTCATCATTTATCCATCACTTGATAATTTCCTTCAACTTTTCTTTTTCTATTTTCTTCTCATTTTTTGTTTTAATTTATGACAAAATTGTCACAATATTTTTTTCTTTCTTTAAAGTTCTGCAACTCTAACAACAAAAATGACTACACTACCATTAATGTACAATAAAATAGCCAGTTCCATCCATGCACAATTTTTCAAATAATCTGAACATATTTGAAAACTTTTGGGTTTTTTGATCTGGCATGACATAAAAGTGTTTGAAAGAATTCATTAGTTCGTTGTGTGCCTTGCAACCAATTTGCAACAAGCATTTTAAACATCACTAAAAAGTATACATAACTATACAAACACATGTTATGACATAAATACAACATACTATTGTGTATTTTGCATCAAACCGAGGTTTTGACTGGAAAATGGAAAATGTTGTTAGTGCAGGATAAAAACCACTACATGATTATTTTCCTTTCATGACAGCATTTTTACAGCATTTCATGTTGGTTTTGTGTTTGTTGTTTCTGAAAAACCCTCTTTCTTATATTTTAGTTCAAGCGTAATCCCAATAAAGCCTCAAAAGCCAAAACTGAGAAACAAACACGACTGACACTACTATGATGAGTGAGGAAATGAGTTTTCAAAAAGCCAGCATAGATTTGGCATAATACATGGAGCTCTGGTTTGTTTTGTAAACAGTACTGCAACGTGCCCATCTCAGCAGTCTTTGGTTAAATGATATAAAACACCTCAAGACATCAATACAAGAGCAGAATGTCAAACAGAATGAATTCTATCAACCGCAGCTTCGGATTCCTTTCAAGACCTCGACATTCCTTAAGGGACGTCTTGTTCTTGTTGATAACACAGTGTTGGTTAAATGTCACCATCTTATTTCCAACTACTACCATTGCTTTTAAAATACGGCGATAAGGGCATCTTAAGGGAATATGAAATTCTGATGCTTTTTTTTCTCAAGCTCTATCTTGGTTATTTATCTTAAAATGTTCAGTCTGACCCTGATTAACCAGAATAAGATCTGTCAGTCAGTTTCTTTGTTTTGCCTGCAGCAGAGGATGTTTTTGGTGTCATATTCATGTTTAGTCATTTGCAATGTTAAATAATTAGGGTAAATTTAGGTTAGGACTAAATGACTCGTGCATAAGAATAAGCTAAATATTTTAAAAGCTAAATAAAGCTAAACGCTGTCCTGCTATGTCTATGTATGTGTATATATATATATATATATATATATATAAATATGTGTGAGTGTGGACTCTGGACCACAAAACCAGTCATAAGGGCGATTTCCATTGATCTATTGTTTGTTAGGATATGACCATTTTTGTTCGAGAAACTTGAAAATCTGGAATCTGAGGGTGCAAAAAAATCTAAATACTGTGAAAATCTCCTTTTTAAGTTGTCCAAATGATACTCTCAGCAATGCATATTAATAATCAATAATTAGGTTTTGATACATTTACGGTAGGACATATACAAAACATGTTCATGAAACATGATTTTTACTTAATATCCTAATTATTTTTGACATAAAATACAAATTGATCATTTTGACGAATACAATGAATTGTTGGCTATTGCTACAAATATACCTGTGTTGCTGCTGACTCCTTTTGTGCTTCAGACTCACATATTATCTTTTAGTCAGAAAGTACAGAGTCGTTCCATTTTAAATGAAGAAAAACAGATTGAGAGAGAAAACCAATTGTCAACGACTATTGATTTTGTCGGCTTTAGTGGAAATCCATGATGCAACATGATTTTGAAGATGGTAAACAACCGCGGAAATGACAGAGGCTTCAAGAGGTGAAAAGCAATCATCCTGAGCACTTAAACGTAGGCGAATCATACTCGAGATGTTTAGGAGGACACAATCACAGCATTCAATAGTGCTGAAGGTCATGTAGCACCTTTAGCGATGTGAAGGTTGAAAGCTCAGGACATTTCTTTCTATCGATTCTTCTGACCCTACACTCTCCAAAAAAGAAAGAAATAAGAGCCAAAAAAACTATATTTTTTTCAACTGCAATGAAACAATGCTCTGAAACAGCATTATCAAGTGTGTGATTTGATTCCAGGCATAGACTGCTTTGCTCACAACACAACATGCAACGTGCCAACTTAACGTGACTCGTGAGTTTACAGTGTTACCGACAGAACGGCAAAAGAACACGCTCACATTTATTATGCCAAAAAATAAAGCAATACCCACCGTGATTTACCACACAGCCAAGCTGAGCTCAATTAGCGATCCAGACAAAATATGTACTAAGTTAATTTCACTTCAAGGCTGTTGAGTGCATGTCAGCTGTACAGGGTGAAGGGAATTTGAAATCAAATACAATATATATATATATATATATATATATAGATATATATATGCTGTATACCTGTTCATATATTCATATTTTACATAAATATAGACTCTTCGCAACTTCAGAGCATGTATTAAATTCACAGCTGGGGATAAAAGGTCAACAAAAAAACAACAAAAAATATATATATATATATGGGGTGCAAGATCCCATAAGAGTCCGTGTCTGTTCTTTTTGTCTGGAGTTTGATTCAGAGCGTGAAGCACGTGTCCAAAGGCAGTTTCCTTCTCCTAGGCTTTAGAAAGGAAGGTGCTTCTGGTGATGATCGTTAGACTATGTGGGTGCAGTGTTGAGGGACGACTGTGATGTCAGCTCCGTCCAAATAGCAAGCAATTTTCTCTTGGCTCTGAAATAAGAGTGATTCTGGGAAAAAAGAGTCACTATAGCCACGCTCCCCTCACAAGGCCAGTCATCAGGAGAAGAACAGCGAGTCCATTACTCGTGGATATCCTCGTACCTGCAGGGAAAGAAGAAAAGACATTGAACAAAAACAGAAGCACTTCAGAGCAATACAGTGGCATTGGGTTTAGGAACACCTCACCGAATCCGTGAAAATGTAAACAATTTTAAAGGGGTCATGTGATGTTGCCAAATAGAACATCAAGGTTAAAGGTTTAAGGTTAAAAAAAACACATAATTTTCCGCATACTGTACATTGTTGTTTTTCTTAGTCCTGTAAATGTAACTTACTCAAAGGTCATGAGTCAGAAAGCATCAGACTGGAATCAGTCCTCCGTAAATGTGCTGAACACACTCCAATATTTGTGTTCAACTGTTCTGGAACAGTGTTGGAAACACAACTTAACACTTTTGTGCTTCCAAAAGATGACACAACTAAAAAATCAAAGTAGATACACTTTCACAACGACACACAGCGTCTCCAGAACATGGCGCCTGCAGCAACACTACATCCAGAATAATAGCTCCGCCTTCTTTCTGTGCATAAGATTTGGGTGTTGTTATGAAAATAAATTAAAAAAGTGGGGGCATGTTTAAATGAGCCATTTTAGGGGAGTGTGGACAAGTCATAACTTTTATTAAGAATATCTCTTTGGTTTTGAAACTTTGATATTTGCAAGTTTAGGGATCTTATATCCCTATACTAACATACAGTATACTAACAGCTTGTAACACTCCAAAGTAGGGATGACAATTTTCAATCATTTTCACAATTGATTAACCTTAATACTGTAAAATGGATCTGGGCATCTAGTGCAGGGGCATATAGTCAACGGCATGACGGCATATGAAAATAGCTCTCCACCAGCTTCCTCACCCAAATTAAAGGAGGTGTAAGTCTAAATAAAAGGCTAGTAGCAGGATATTAAAATGAACAGATGTGATTATGATCATTTGATAAAATTCAGAGAGCGCGCTGTAGTTACGTGTGGGATCATTATACGTTGCGCTGTTTCAGATCCTGCCTCGAAGAGCGCTGAGCGCACCTCGTTAACGGAGCAATGTTTCGTTTAGCCAGTGCCTACAAACATGATAATAAAGCATGACTTCTTACTATATTTAAGTACAAAGGAACTTTGTGTTGTATCTGTTTTAATGTAGGTTTAAAGTTTGGATCATATTAACAGTGTAGTTTGTACATGATTCAGGTCACTGTCAGCCGTTTGCATGTGTTTTGCGCTTGAGCCGCACGCACCCCAAAACTAAACTGATTAATCAACCATCGATAGCTTTATTCTATCACATCTCTTATCGATAATTAATCAATCATCGATTAATCACTGACACCCCTACTTCAAAGAGGAAGGATAACTTGAAATCACATCATATGAGCCCTTTAAGAAACCTCTTTTAAATACTTTTTTTAAAGAAATTACACACTTCTAATTGTATAATAATAATTAAAATCGGTTGCACGGATTGGTGATCTGAATGGTTGCTAGGCCTGAGTCTAAAGAGCTCATGCCCAAGTCTGTGATGTGATATATATATATATATATTTTTTTTTATGTCTAATGTATTTTTATCTGGCAGTAGCACACATCTTTTCTACAAGCCACAAAGTTTAGATCCACCATCAATTATGTCCTCCAAAGAGCAAATTGTTTTACAACTTTGTTCTCAGTTCTCCTTTGCTTATCTTAGACATCATCCCAAATTGTTTTAAGATACTGTCAAAGTATAAAAAGCCTGTGGTTCATCCTCAATACTTGAGAGAGTGCCTCTTAACACACTGTAGAGCCAAACACTTTGACGTCCAGAAGAGTCTGTGTGAAGCACAGGGTCAGGGCGTGGAAACACGCTTCTTGATTTAAACCAGACACTGAAGAGGTCGTTTCTGTGAAGTATGTGTGTATGACAGGTATGTTCACCCGGTGTGTTGCGGGTTTTTATCTCAGAACATAACATGTGACTTCTGGGGGCTTATTCTTATTTATAGATCAGAAAGGGATTCTCGTCAAATTACATATACATGTATGTGTGTATATATAATTTATACACACATACTTTTATATTTATTACATTTGTAATAAATAGCTAATGTCACTTTTTGTTCACAGTTATTTGTTCAAATAAAGTCAAACCTCCAGTCCATCAATGTTCAGATTTAAACTTCATTCAGGGTCAATAGATGTCCTTCCAGAAATAAAATGAACCGAAAAGATTCTCACTGCTCTTTTTACTTTATTTTTTCTGGCCAGAAAGAGCATTTCTCATAGGATATCTGCCATCTCTTTACAAGCCAAGAAAACATTGCCCTCCTTCATTGTTTATTTATGTATTTTCTATGCATGTGTTGTTTTGTTCTCGACTTGCTGGATGTGCCTGTCATATTTTTGTTTCCATGCTTTATCTCACCCGCTTGTACACTTTTGAAAGAGAAAGATTAAATTTATGTGAGAGATCAAGGACGATCTTTGTGTAGAGCAAAATGAATCAATTTCCACTGAGAAAATAAATGACTACACCTACTTCATCTGACCTGAATGCTCCCCGTGTAGAGCTCTTAGAAAATGAGGAGAATTCCAAATCACAGCTGCTGGACTGTGGTCAGAAAGATAGAGATTATTTCTATGCTTGTCCCTTAGACCTTCAATATAAAGAGAAGGAAGTATTCATCCATATTTAACACCTAGACAAGCAGAAACTGGCAGCTCTTTTATATTCCTTAAAGGGAAAGTTCACCCCAGGTAAAATTTGGATTTGGAGCAACATGAAGGTTCAGACCTTCTAGTTTTGTTGTATTCTGTTAAATATCTCTTCATATGAGTTTGAAACAACCTGAGAAGCCAAAGCTGACATCATTTTCAGGTTAATGGAAAATAGTTCTCTGAATTCCTGTTGCTTCACAAGCGTTTGAGAAACTCCCTTTGACATTGATGGAAACCCTGCACTGAAGAGGTGCCAAATACTGTTATTACATTGATAAAAGCACAAAGCATGCATTGTTCTGGTTTGACCTGGAATACAGAGACATTTAATGACATAAGAATCTTTGTAATCCATTGGCTGAATCTGAAAGAAACGTCTGGCCCTATTGCAATTCCAAAAGATTAGATGCAGTATATTCAAAGGGAACGCTTGAGCCATGGATATGGAGAGCAGGTGGAGGCAGGCATGACAGGTGAATTAATCCTTCCTCGGAGCATTTTAAGACAAGGCTCGACCTGCAGCTGATTCAGCTGGAGCTTGGATTCAAGGGTTTGGATTCAAGCCTTCACAAAAATACAGTGTTCATTCCAATCTATCCACCTTATTTTATAACGCAAGACCAGGCACTACTATTCGTAACATAAATGTTGTTTCGGGTCATTCGCTTTCACATATTTAAGCTGTAAAAAGCTGCTCATTATGCTGCTTGTTACATTGAACTTATAGATTATTTTGGCATAGTTTTTAACATAAACTTGTGTGCATTTGATAGTTTAAGCGCAATAAGACATGAATGAGCTTAACTTAGTTCAGTACTCCTATAATGTAAGAAAGCCACTTTCTGTGTTTTCTTTGGATGTGTGCGCTCAGAAAACACCATACACAGAAGTTTAATATCATAGAAGTCTAATATGGTTCAAAACCATGATTGAGTATCTAAGATGTTGTTCGATTTAAAGCACAGTTGAACATCAGTGAAAGACTGGCCTAGAAAGTCAGTGGACAAAAGATACTGGCAACAGCACAACACTTTCAGTCCTTCTCTGCCCTTGAGCCAGGCCTTTCGTTTTGTTTGGTGACATCTCTTGTGTTCCACTTCAGTAGGTTGTCCTTAACATTTTCTTTGCTTCTTGTTTGTGAGCTGGAGCATCTTTACCAATGAATGCATCCATTCTTGTTTTTCAGAGTCTTTTGTGATTTCTAATAGCATTGGCATTTTGAAAACATCTGCAGTGATACAGGAATGCATTTCTTTGCAAGATTATCTTTATTGATTCTTCCTACACTGGAGATGGATTTTTAATTGCCCGAGCGTAGGGTTGGATGATTAAAGCTGCGGTCACGCTAGACTTTTCATTCTATTGACTTCTGTTTATATGTATGAGAATACATCAAACTGGAAACGCAAGCCGGTACGGTCAAAAAAAAAAAGAAGAATAAATACTGTATATATATATACAGTATCTCACAAAAGTGAGTACACCCCTCACATTTTTGTAAATATTTTATTATATCTT
>JAUCNO010001368.1:1866671-1890195 GCA_032353835.1 Enteromius viviparus | reverse complement strand
ACCTCTACCAACAGAACCTAGTTTTCCCAGGAGGTCTCCCATCCAGGTACTGACCAGGCTCAACCCTGCTTAGCTTCCGTGGGCTCCAGGGTGATATGGCTGTGGTTATATGTATAATGTATATGTATTATGTATAACTACACTGTAACAAAGACACCTCAAAATAAAGTGTAACCCATAGAGGACCTGGACTCTAACCGAATCTCTTCAAACAATGGATATAGTTGTGATTATATGAAAGTGAAAGTAGTTATAATTGTTCCCTCTCAGCAGACCACCGCGTGTAAATAACTCACTGATATCATATTAATGGAAACAGTGTCTAATATAAAGAATACTAATGTGAACAGTTATATATATATATATATGTTATGTTTTTCCAAGAAGTGGCTTCTGCTCAACAAGGCTGCATTTATTTGATCAAAAATTACAGGTAAAAACATTACAATCGTGAAATACAAATAGTTTTCTATAATAATATATTTTAAATATAACTTATTCCTATGAATTGTGAGCAGTCCTCAGTCTTCAGTCACACGATCCTTCAGAAATCATTCTAAGATGTGATTCTGATATATGAAACAGTTTAAAAAAGTTTTTTCATGAATAAAACGTGGAAAAAGAGAAGATGTATAAATACATGATATAATGAATGTATTTGGAGCAATGTCTTTTATGTCACTTTTGATCAATTTAATGCACACTAGCCTTGAATTCACCCTCAACAACACACTACATTCAGTTTACATTCCTCCTGCAGAATATGCTACATGTGAATAATTTGAACAAAATAAGAGAGAGATCATGTTTTGTAATATTCTCCTGAACAAGCTACAGTATTTCACAGGTGTTTATATACACACAAGACAAAATGACAACTGAATTCATAAAAAATGACCGTGTTTAGAATTTAGATACCCTTAAATCTTAATAATTACTTTGTTTAAAGATCATTATTTTTTCCTCAGTTAGTAAGAAGCTACATAATACTTGTGTTCAAACTGCCCCAGCTCTTAATGCACCGAGAGGTCTTCTTGAGCATCAGTCTATGTTTATAACCTTATAATAGCTTTCTCTGTAAACCTTTGATGGGGTCATTTCTTTACATTCAGTTATTATTTTGTCTTGTTGAGTATATACATTTTTTTTATGTGAAATAGCTTATTCAGGAAAGTATTAAACAATAACGTGGCATTCTCATGATCCCTCTTATTTTGTCAAAATAAAATTATTAACATTTTGCATATCCTGCAAGGGATATGTAAACGTATGAGAACAACTTTATACACTAATGTGCAGAGGTCTTAGACCACTAGTATGTTCAGCAACACAAGCTGGGTTTGAGAGGGTTATTTCTCTTTTGCAGAAGCGTGTCAGCTGCAAACATTATTTTAGTCATTAATTGTAATAATGCAGTGAGATTATTGTCTTATGACAGAGATCTGATCTGATCATCATCAGTCTGTCTGGAGTCACATGAAGAAACAGAACAAGCTGAGACAGACTCAATCCAGAAGAACTGTGTCTCCAAGATGAAGAGAACCCACCTGGAAAGCTTTGAGCAAGTGTTCCTCGCTACAGAAGCTGCTTTACTGAATATTTATCTGATTTAGTTAATAGAAGTTAATTGATAAATTCAATATATTTATGGCATTATTTTTGAAAGCATCCTCTTCTTACAGTATTTTTACACGAGTGTCTGAACAGTTCTGGAGCTTTCCAGGTGGGTTCTCTTCATCTTGGAGACACAGTTCTTCTGGATCGAGTCTGTCTCAGTTTGTTCTGTTTCTTCATGTGACTCCAGACAGACTGATGATCATCAGATCAGATCTCTGTGTGGAGCACATAGAATAAAAGATAGAAATAACCCACTGAAAACCATTTTGTGTTGCTGAAAATACTAGTGGCCAGAGACTTTTGCACAGTACTGTATATATATATAAATATAAACACACATCAGAGGTTACGCTAGACTTTGCCTGTCATTTTAACAGACCGGGTTGTAAACAATCCGTCATAATCTATTATTACCCATAATTTAAATTTTAATATTTTATATAAGGCTATAATGACACATTTAATTGCTTATATCTTTGTTTGCATCTTCAGTCGAACCAACAGAATGACCTTCTGACTTTTCCATAACTGCAAAAAGAAATCTGTAAAACAGTCACTATACGTGACCTCTGATGTGTGTCCAGAAGTGAATGCAGTACAAAATGTTCCATGTTTGATTGGACAGAATCACAGACTAAAGTTCAATTCTTCTGCCTAGTTCTTTCATTTTGACTTTACTTTGTTTGCAACTCAAATTTTGTGCAAAAACAGAATAATATACAGAATAACAACAGAAATATCACACAATGAGATAGAACAGATGAATGAAAACAGCTGGCCTGCAGCTAATTAATCAGTGAACCTCTGATAGCCCAGCTGCCTCATCAGGAATCCACACGTGTACTCTATGAGTCTGATATCTCTCCTTGGCATGTTTCTCCTCCATTTGTCAATGTTGGCTGGTGAGATGTCTCCTTCATACATCAGATTGTACAGGTTTGTGGAGGTGGTGAACATGAGCTGATTCAGAGCTGAAGGAGACACAGGGATCCCAAGGAAAGAGTGAATCTTCTCAGCCGTCTCATATGGATAATTCACGACATCCTCGAACCGCACTTGAAGATAGGACTCTTCAGATAAGGTAGCTGTGACTCTGAGGACAGCGGCGGTGTGAGCGAGCCACAGATGAGCCAGCAGCAGCACAGGATCGGTCTCTGAACGGGATATGAGCTGCCACAGCTTCCTAAACTCGGCTGCAAAAGCAGCCGGACACCTGTCGCTCACCATGTCCTGGTGGAAAATAAGAGCTAGATGCTGGGGAATGTTCTTGAGTGAGTAAAGGCTGGGTTTGCTATTATACAGCATCAAATAAATCCATGCACGAGGATCCCTGATGACGTAGATGGCTCTTAGAGAAGGGCCAATAACTTCTTGGAGAAAGGGCAGCTTGAGAGCCCAGCTGCCGCTGCAGAGATTGAGAACCACACGGGCGTTAGGATAGTCCAGCGTGTGTCTCCTCAGCTCTCTGACATACTCAACGTCCCTGTCGACTCGCAGCCGGCCTTTCATCTCAGCCTTGGACTCTCTCCTCCTCAGCCTCCTCCTCTTGTCCTGGGAGAGGCTCACTCTTTGGGCTGGTTTCAGGCGGCTGGTGTCATGGAGAGGGATGTTCTGCAGGAATAAGTGGGTATTGTGAACCAGTGAATGCAGCCAGCCCTGGATCATTTTAAAACGCCCACACTGGGCTTCGGACCGTGTCCATTCACAAGCATCTACTAGAGAGTCGAATTCGAACTCTGTTTCGGGGATATCCAAGTGCTCTGTAGGGATGCGCAGGTAGACGAAGTCTGTGTTGTTGTAGAAAAGGTGCTTAAGGATATCAGATCCCGAGCCCGGGAGCGTGGTGATCACTACCGTGGGCAGAGGGAGCTGATGCTGGTCGTAAAGTGTCATCTGTTTGCTAAGCTCCGGGTCTGTGGTGGCTCCGCGCCACTTCACCTTACACAGGAGCTGATCACAGCTGTTCGAGACGAACAGGAGCTCGGTTATCCACAGCATTAACACTGAAAGCAAAGCGTAACGCATCAGTCTGCTAAAGCACACGTAAAACTTCCGCTGTAGGGTCAAGAAAACAATGGCCACACACAGTATTACCCCAGCTACAACATTCAGCATAACTCCAAAGTCAAGGAGGTGATTGTGCAGTTTACTCTGTTTGGGCACAATTTGCGTTCCTAAGCCGAAACGGACAACCTGATGTCCATCTTCCACCTTAGCGTAACCCCCAAAGCCCAGATAGCTGGAGCGTGCCCCAATGTCTCTGTGATTAGTTACTACAGACACTATTTTCTCTGTATTATTGATGACAAGGGAAAGCTTGAGCCCATTCTTACTGCTTTCAATGAACCTGCAGTTGGAAACTTTAACATATGGCCCGTGCATCACATACACCATCCTACCCACCGACTCTGTGAAAGGGAAGGTGACGTTGATAAACTGCGTCCACCTCTTTTTAAACTCAGCCTCCTGCTCAGCCTCCTGTATTTGTGTATCAGGGCTGCGTCCCTGGCTGTCAAACCAGAACATTTTATAATGAGCATCCCAGACGTCCATCAACGCCCCGTTGTACCTGTCTGTGAAACTGTGGGGCACGTATTTAAAATCAATATCGAGATTGTGAAAGAACGCACTGACGGCGTTCACAGGCGAGTCGTCTCTTTTCTCGATGTGATCCACTACCACAAGAGTCTGTGAGTTGAGGAGGAGCAGGGCTCGGTACACACTCTTCAGTCTCATGGCTGAGGAATACGCCGGAGCCGCTTCTCCACCCACAAACATAGTGTCTCCATGAGCGGAAGCAGCGATCAGCTCTCCGGCCGAGTCTCCGACCCCCGAGTCTGTCCAGCGGAGCCACCTGGCACATTCCCCGAGCTGTCCTTCCCAAGGGACATTGCACTGGCTGGTCGGGGAAGGGCTAAACACTAGCACATTGTTTAGGAAGCTGTATTTGGGGCCATATAAAGCCTCGGAAACAAACACTTGACCATTAGGGGCGAATGTAAACGAGTTTTGGTCTGGGTGCTCATGACCAGGGTTAAAGCTGTTCCAGCCATCCACCCAGGAGTAAGGCTTGGCATGGACAATGTCAAACACTGCCCGGCCACCCAGCTTACCAGACTTAAATGAAACAAAGGTGTTGCCTTGTGCAACAGATAACCCGGCCCCATAGGTCACCACTCCCCAGTTTGAGAAGATGTGCATCTTAGCCTTATTGTGATCATAAGGGGGCTGTGGTGTAAGGTCAGCGTTATACCAGATGAACTCTGTGTGAAGTGTTGTCCAGCGCTGGGCAAACGACTGACCCATGGGACCGTCTTTAGGTCTGTGCTTCCTAATCTGCTGTGCCAGCCAATTACCGGACCCGTTTTTGATCACAAAGGAATCTAAAAAGACTAGTTGGCTCTCTGGTCCATAAAACCAGTTATAGTTTGAGTCCCCTATACCAACCGTTCTCTGAAAGCCTGGGAGCAAAGTGGCGTAATAAAACCAGAAATGAGTACGCAGCCAGTTGTTCTGCGTGTTGTCTATGCTGAAGTGGCGATTCGCCAGGAAAACATACTGCGTGATTGACTTTGCCGTGTAACTCCCATATGCAACTCCTTCGTCCAGAGAGCCATCTACAACATGATTTAACAGGAACATGGTCTTCTCCATGTAATTCACAGATACCTGTTTCCAAACCATCGACTGAGTGTCATCGTGAGCACCCACAACTATTGCTCCAGTCAGAATAGCAACTAGATTAGTAGTTTGGTGGTTCTGAATAAACTGCTTCCCCCATCCTCTGTACTTAGACGTCTCATAGAGTGCTTGGGTTTCAGCAGAAATCTTCTTTAAGTACAGATCTCGGCGCTTCTGATCCAGCAATGAGTAGATGAAGTCAAAAGCAGTAGCAAATCCAGTGAGTGAATGAGCCACTGGAACCTCATCGTTTGGTGAACTGCTTACTTTCCAGTCAGGATACTCTGACATCCGGTCCATGAACTTTATGAGGAACTGCACTGCTGCGGTGTCCTCGGGATACAGGAGGCAGTAGAGGGCCAGAGGAGGGAGGTTGTTTCCGTAAATCTCATTCCACTTGCTGGTGAACTCCTCATGCTTTGTGGGTGGCATGTATAGAGGGCCAGCGGAGAGCATCGTCTGCACAGCCGTCTGGATCACTTTAAAGATGTGGCTGTGAGTCATTGTTGACCTTTGTCTCAACAGAGGCACATTGTCTCGGTTAAAGTATAAATTAGGATGAAGATTAGTGGCTTGGAGTTTCCGTAGCTCTAGTGGCCCATTTTCAGTAATCTGGAATTGTCCAAAGTCACTAAAAATATCTTTCCCTGTAGCGTTGAAGACTTCAGAGAAAGACGCTCCGACGGCTAGAAATAGAGTCGCTGCAAATGTAGGCCACCCTATGGACCTCCAAACCACTGTCCACCACATCTTCCTTCTGTTTGCTGGGTTTAGCACTCCTCTCCCATGATTTAATCTGGTTTCTCTCTTCCCACGTCACCTTCTCGTTCAACAGGAATGTTTTTCATGATACAAATTATATTGGGAGCTTGTGAGTGAGTGTTTTCTTTGGCTTCCACAGTCTGTTGAGTAACAAAAACAAAACATAAGTGAAATTCCTTTAATTGAACAATATAAAAAATCAGTTTGACATTAAAATAGGGTGGGCATATATGTACTATTTATAGGGGACATATCCTAGACAGGATTTTTATATTGCCAAAAACATTTAAAGTAGTTATAATAACATACAGGTGTTGTACATAATCGACCAATTGTGGTGCATGAGAAGGTGAGATCTACAGCGAACTTTCAAGAGCATGTGTTTGTTCATTAATTTAACTTAAAGCTGTGCACCGCTCAATGCTTGATACCAAAGTACTGCGAGAGCAAATCGAGAGAATAAGAAGCCATCTGCTCTGCTCTCTATAGCTCTTGTGCACGTAATACAATGATTGATCTGCACACGGAAAACATCCGAAACCTGGATGTTTTAGGCAATAAAGAAATCCTTGCAAGGAAGCATCCCTTGAAAATGGCCTGTATGGTCCCCCTTTATTAAAGGAATTATGACAACAAATTATGTGACAAATAACAACATAGTACAGTATACTATATGCATTCCTTTGTTTTTTTATGTAAGTGCTTCCACAGAAAGACGTCTGCGCAGAGCTGACCTGAGTTCTCCTTTCCAGCTTAATGCCCTTAAAATAACTCTTTAATATCAATATCATATGTCCCGACGTCCTTTTAACTGTAACCAAACTGTAAGACTGCCTTTACAACAGTCACATTAACTTTCTACAAATCACTATGAAAGTGTGAAAACAACATCTGTGACCTGGCAGCCAATTTGACCCCTGCCCTACAGTTTTATTTATTGTATAATATTGTTATTGTAGTTGTTTTTACTGACAAATGTACTAACGTGATTAATTCTGAATTCCCTGTTTAATAATAAAACTCTAATATAAGTCTAATCGTACACACTCCACACATCCACCTAAAGATTGGAGACTGGAGAAGTGTCCAGCAAAGAAACCGTCCTGCTCAGGACATCTGTAAATAGACTACTGTACTTTTGTCTTTGTTTACTGACATTAGTTAAGCATTAAACTGCTGTCAAATGTTAGCAGTGGCAGATAATTACTGCAAAAGTACCCAAAGGACGTAATTACTATTGTGAATTTAACAACAAATATTTCATAAAAAATAAGACCAAAAAACATGGTTACTAAACTTACCATATATTCAAGACATAGCCATTGTGCTAATTTTGAGATTTTGGCAAGGCAAAATAATAACACATGGTCCGAATGTATTACTTTTTTTCTTTCCTTATTTTGCTAGAGATTTCAACTTTAATGTGGGTATATGATGGTTCTAGGCTCTGATGCTGTAGATGCAGCAGGACTGCTCTCCATTACAGCTGACATCTATCTGAGCGGATGCTGAGGCTCAGGAAACTGTGTGCTGCTCCTGGCTGCAGAAACTCACATCTCTACTTCTGAAGGATCGATATTCAGAAGAACGGAGGCTCATTTTGATAAAGTACCTGATCTCATCGGTGCAGAATCTTGATTGTTCAGCACTTTTCAGCACAGACTGTTTATGAACCATGATGCATGACTGGCAAATAAAGCATCACCTATGAGACGAACCCCTAGAATCTCATTTTATTCTCATGCTTCATCTGCTGGTGTAATATTTATGGCACTTGGGTATTCAGAGTAAGCTGACTTTATCACTTTTCATATTCGCCCTAGGTGTGTAATGCTTGAACAGGTCTGTGCTAGTGCTTTTATACGACTGCTTTTCACTACTTTCAGATTTAAAAATGAGCAAAGACATTTGTTTTCATGTTATAACCCCTCTTCCTTCCTGAATAGGCTATTTTGCTGGTTAAAGTCATGAGGTGCTGGCTGTGATCAGGTAATGATCTTCACACCTGCTGGCTACAGGTAACTGTACTCATACACACTCTTTCTCTTAAACTATACCTACTGATCTGAAAATATCAAGACTTGCTGCTCACAGAATCACAAAGAGAATCGTCTGAAGTGTCTTTGCTGACAAACAAAACCTAAAACTACTCGATTCACACACAGTCAGTTTTTAGGATATAGGTAAAAGAATAGTTATCTAAAAAGCATATGACTTTTCCTGTAACACTTCATATTAAGGCGTCATAATACAGTTTGCGTAATTAGATACTTAGTAGTAACCATTATATTACATGAAATAGAATACTTATACTTATCATGCAACTAAGTTATAGGACAGTTTGTAATGAGACAGCTACTGTTACACATCGAGTCTGTTACACAGATACCTACACTTAAGTACCATCTTCATACACTTTATTTGAAGAAGCTTGTGTACTTGAATTTATAATTGTGTTTTATAAAGTCTGCAACACATACTGTATGTGACAATCTTTCGGTTACATAAGTATCTGTGTAACAGACTCAGTCTGGATCAAAAGTGTAACAGCAGCCGTCTGTTACGTCTACATCAATACAAACTGCTCCACAAATTAGTTACATGATAAGTACATTTTATTCTATTGACGTACAACGGCTACTACCTAGTGCTTACTAGGTAATTACTCTGTAGTATCATACACACCTTAAAATAAAGTGTTACCGCTTTTTCCACATCTTGCTCAGAATAATGCTTGGAGATAATGGCGCATGTATTCAAGTCCAAATACAGTCTGTGTTTTTTGTATGTTTATATATATATATATAAATAATCAACATAATGAACAAAATTTATACGAATTTAAAAAACCCATCCCTGCTATGTATGTCAATAAAGGAAATACACAGTTAGAGCATCTAGAATCTGACTGCATGTAATGAAGACTAGTTAGGTCCACTGATCTTTAATACCTGGATTGCTCACGACGTCACAAACCTGAAGCTGTCATATTGGTTCATAAATAAACCCTTAACCTTCTCACTGATCATGTTTTCTCATCTCTCGGATCCTCAGGTTCTCAAGCAGAGCTGGTGTGTGTTTACACAGAAAACACCTGAGCATCACAGAATACACGCATCCGAGTCAACAAAATAGACCTGGATGGAAATAACCCTGTGTCCTAACCCTGTGACACCAGCTCTGTCTGTTAGCATGAACTTACATGTGTTTGAGAGCCCAGGTGTCCAGTGATGCTGATATGAGGAGGAATGATGTGCAGTGGAAGGTGGAAGTCACTAATCCATTCATCTGTATGAGAAATCCGCCCTAGTTCTGTGTAATCCATCAGATGGAGCTGTCAGGTGCTGTGGCGCATCTGCTCTGCTCCATCATCATCATCATCATCATCATCAACACCACAGTCGATCCTCCGTCGATCCCGAACCCTTTCGATAATAACACACCATCACACACATCATCTTCATCATCCTCATCATCACGCGGCGCTCTTCAGGAGCGGGTCTGCAGACAGATGCAGAAACGGAGCGCGAGTTAATGGAAAGTTCCAGTAGAAATGAAGAAAAGGCACAATCCACGGCATCCTGAATAACGCAGATTTAAGTGTCCGTCTAATAATGCTCAGAGACGAGATGATTTGCGGTGTGTATTTGTCCGCATCCGTCCGCTAACGCGTGATTTCGTTGCGTAAAACGCGTCTGATGCTCAACGCGATCTGCTGTACGTCTGCGGCGCCGTCGACGACACTGACGTTACCATAGCGACCAGCGACCGTAGAGGGCGCTCACACACACACACACACACATCCTTTAATAATATGTTAAATATAAAACAAAACAACATCCAAGTACAAGGCACACCAAAAAAAAAAGGAAAGAAAAAGAAAACAGAATGACCTGCACACTATCTCACACAATCCATAAACGTCATATTGTATAAAATGCGAGGCTGGAGGATTTTGGACAGAATTGAGATTGAGAAGCTATGAATGAATCCAGAATAGACTCGTTGTTTAAGGGACATTAGCAGAAGGTCAGATGTGGAGAACATCACATTCCATCCTTATACAGATTAATAATGTGTTTAAGAATCTGAAGAATGAGTGTCTGTAGAATATTTGATCAAATTACTCCCGTGACTGAAGCTCATACAGCGAGGGTTATTATGAAGCTCATTGCTGTAGTTCACTGGGTTTATCTGAACACAAGCAGAATCTCCAGACTCCAGTGAAACTGAAGGACTGTCAGGACAGAGAGGAAATAAAACCATCAAATCACCTCCTGCTCACATAAAGACTTGAACAGAAAACTGAGGACACGATTTGCTCTTCAGTGATTAGTGTAAGTGCTTGTGTGCTGGAAGAGAATCTCAGCTCAGATGAACACTTTCTTCACTTCTTTCAAATATATACACCTGTACTTTTTCTTCTGGGTGTGCTGTCCCTTTAATAGTGAATTTAATTGTGTTTAAATGATCAGCTATAGAAGCTTCAACTAATTAATACATGAAATGTAATTTGGTGATGTACAGTAACAGTATAGCGCTATATATGACAGAACGGTGGGATAAAGAGATCTCTTCTGAAACTCTGAAGCAGACTGTTTCAGTGGATATAAGGACACTCTGGTCTATGTAGAGTTAATATCATGTTGCCTGAAAAAACAAAAATTCCAAAAAAGGAATGAATAATTTTCTGATGTCAAAAGAAACACGGCTTTGGTGAAATCACAGAGCAAGACTGTCCAGAAAAAAACAAGCTGGCATGAGCCGGCGGGTCGGGTCTCTCCTGTGGTTTAAACCAGACTAAAACCTGCTTCATGCTTGTTTCCAGAAACTACAAACATTACATGAAACAAGTGTGCAAAAATATCCTTCCTTTACATCACCAGCCCTTTCCTGATTGCTATGTCCAGTCTGAATCAGATTCATTCAGTGAAGAGAATACCTTTAATCTTGAACCAGCAGACTCCGAGCCAGGAATACGGATCAGATGAGAGATTGATCCACTGGAGCTAAAAAAAAACAACAACCACCTGGACCTGACCGGAGCAAATCGGTGGATCTTTGGAAGGGTTGATATTAGAAGCTGTCCTTCATAAATCTCTTCTCCACGTACAGCGAGGACTCAGCGCCCGTCTTCTCAGATAATGATCAAGAGAACTCTTCTACTAATAAACGGAAGAATACTGCAGTTTGTCTGATGTTATTAACTTACAATAAGAGTTCACTTCCAGCAACACCAGCAGTTCTTCCAGAAACATGAGCATCAGCATGAAGAGAGCAGAGACCTTACACGTGACCTTACACTGCCAGAGCAAGCGCAAGTCCTTCCTTTACAGACAGGAACACTCGGAAGTGACTGGTTATAATGTGACGAGGCTTTTAATGAATTACAGTGGCACAAAAATGTGTCAAACATGGAGTTCTTTATTGATTGTATTTGTTTTTGGCAGAACTGTTCATGATGGGCCTTTTATAAATACACTGACAGGAGACAAACATGTTTGGCTAAAGAAACATCTTACATCACTAACACCTAATCCATATCTACGAAGAACAAACCTCTGGGATGGAAACATAAAAATAAATCCCAAGCATTACCTTTCAGACGCATGTCATCATCACAACCTGAACATAATCTAGTCAAGGTCTACTCCAGCCTGGCATGAGGACACAGAACCAGAGAGACCAGGAAACACAGCAGAAACATTAAGACAGTAACGTGTTAAAACTAATAACAGGCATCATGAAGGGAATGTGAAGGCTCCATCACCATCCAGTGCTCAGGTGTGTGTCAGAGGTCACAGGTCACGTCTCCTCACACAGCGGTAGCCCTCAGAATCTAAAAAAGCTCTGCATCTTTCCTTTTTATCAACGTAACAGTTTAACAGTACATTTTGGTAATGGATGCTGACATATAAAGCCTTATATCTGACACACATACACTGAGCGTACCTGCGGTTTCAATCTAGCACCTGCAGAACGTCTGCTTCTAGTGAACCTGAAGCTGCGGTGTGTTCAGTGCATGATGGGAGTTCAGTGCAAATGCTCAAACCCAGGCCTTCCTTCATCATTTCGCCTCGCAGCCAGAACAGCTTCACTAGACTTCTACATTCGGTCAGATCACAAGCAGGAGAAAAGCGTTGATGGGCGGTCATTAAGCTCTGATAATATAATAAATCCTCTGGAGATCAAGTCTCTGATGCAACAGTAACTTGTCTTTCTCCTCCAGAACATGAAGATAGAATGAAGCGAGTCCACCGAGAGGATGGTTTAGCACGTCTCACATGAGAACGCTCGTAAGGGCACATTATTACAGTAATGATTATTAAGAAGCACAAAGAACAGTCTGTGTGTGCTTGTGTAACTCGGTCAGTCTGCTCCTGAACTCTTCAGAAACGACTGAATTTGGCGACATTTAGAGAAACAAATTAGAAAACAAACGATCCGATGAGGAGATTCTAGCCGTGGTTTCCTCTTCCAGGCCTTGGTTTCTCGTTAATCCACTTTCTTTTCGGTCTGACTCTTTTGTTCGATCCTCTCTCCATCTTCATCCTGGTCTCCGGCCGTCAGCCGCTGCTGCTCTTCCTCCTCGGCCTCCTCTTCCTCGTCGGTGAAGCCGTCTCTCTTCATCAGCTCGGGGTCGTCGTCAGACTCGGCCGTGCAGATGCCGTAGCACATGAGGCTGATGACGCCGAGCGGCAGACCGAAGAGGAAGCAGCCGAGCAGCGGAGAGCTGCGGAACACCGACTGAACACCAGACCGAGAGAGACGGGTTAGAAAACAGAACTTAATAATGTCTTCACACACCTTCAGTCTATCTTTGATCTTGAGTCATGCTATAAATCTGACATACACAACCAACATTCACACATCCCTGTCAGCTCCCGGACCAGGGTCAGCACATCTGTTAACTAAACACTACTCATCCTCTGATTTAGTCTTGTTTTTCTGGACCCGGCTCACCATTATGGTGGATCTGGCATCGTACGCCACGCGCTTGATCCTCTGGAAGAAGCTGTCTCCTCCAAAGGCCTGTCGAGAATCACAGGAGATCAGGAGAAAGTGCAGCAGAGTCTCTTTAAACATTTACACAAGATCGTGTGTGTGTGTGTGTGTGGATACCGGAGCGCTGCCATCCAGAACACTGCTGAAGAAGCGCAGCAGCTGCTCCAGGTCCTCCACGGGCTCCGCCGGCAGGAAGTACTGCTCGTTTGAGGTGTTGAGGATGATGATGCTGGGCACGGTCACCTCGCTGCGACAGTCATTCACAGCAGAGCACAAGAACATCAGAACACTAGTATTATCAGCAGCTAAAAACAGGTTTGAAGTCAGTTATTCCTGTCTTCAGCTGTAGTGTGTTACCGCATCAGGAACATCGACACAAGTGCCTGAAACCTTTATCAGTGCTGTGGCTCTGCAGGTATCTTTGTTAAGCGTCAGTAACGTCTGAGCAGTCTTCAGAGATCCAGAAACACTCACCCCATGATCAGGCTGTTGATGTAATCGCTCCCTTCCATGTGTCCGAACTGAAAATCCCTGGAGGACAGCACGAGAGAACTCATGAAACACTGAGCACAGACAGAATCAGCAGCTGTGTGTCCGGACTGTGTTCATCTCTCTGCTCTAATGTCTACTCTACACTACTCTAGAAATAAAAGCAGAAACAGAGCAGCTTACAGACTGTTAACTAGCGGCTGTCTAGTTGAAGCAGGAAAAAAGAGACAAGATTCTGGATATTTGCCGTCCAGAACTGAAAAAACGAAACAAGAACACAATATATCCGAGGGATGACCACTAACCCTAACTCAAACACACCTTCCCTTATATCATGTGATCTTTACTGCAACTTACTCTTGAAACTTAAGGAGAATTATCATAATACAATATATAGCCTTCAGTTCATATTGTAATACACGTCTGTCCAGAGTCTGTAATGTGCTGCAGCACGTAGTAAACTCACAAACCATGTGGTCTTTCTTTAAGGGAATCAATTCTTCGGGTAAAAACAATAACAAAGTTTTACAGTAGATGCTGAGTAAAGATGATTAAGCAGGACGACTCACCTGTTGAACTGATCTCTGTGTTCAGTAGCAACTCTCTGGATCAGAGCTTTCAACCTGAACAAACACAGATCAGTTAAACACGAGAGAAAACACTGAACTCAGAGCATCAGCGGACACACTTCTCAGTACCTGCTGCTGCGCTCCGTCTGATCCTTCTCATCAGTAACGGCGATCGCCACCAGCTTACCTGAGAGACAGATCAACAGAAGCCCAAGCTGAGAGTCTGTTATGTGCGTTTGATCGTTTCATATAAAGCTCTGAGATCTGCCCCGAGAAGCTGGAGACTATCAGAAACACTCGAGACTGAACTCAACACACTTGAAGACCGGAGCAGATTGGAGTCTTTGACAGTCCTGCTATGCTGGGGTTGTTAATTAACGACACAGAAATTAATCCGATGTTGAGTAGACAAGTTTAATTACCTAGGCCTGTGTCTTTGTTGTCCTGAGGTTTGAACAAAACAAAACATTACTTGTAATTTAATTTCCTTTTCCATTTAACACAAAGCTATTATATATACAGTGGCTTGCAAAAGTATTCAGCCCCCTTGAACTTTTCCACGTTTTGTCACATTACAGCCACAAACACGAATCTATTTCACTGGAATTCCACGTGAAAGACCAAAACAAAGAGGTGTACACTTGAGAAGCAGAACGAAAATCACACAGGATTCCAAACATTTTTTACAAATAAGTAACTGAAAAGTGTGGTGTGCGTAATTATTCAGCCCCCTTTGGTCTGAGTGCAGTCAGTTGCCCATATACATTGCCTGATGAGTGCTAATGACTAAATACTGAGTGCACCTGTGTGTAATCTAATGTCAGTACAAATACAGCTGCTCTGTGACGGCCTCAGAGGTTGATTTAGAGAATATTGGGAGCAACAACACCATGATGTTCAAAGAAGACACCAGACAGGTCAGGGATAAAGTTATTTCAAGCAGGCTTAGGCTACAAAAAGATTTCCCAAGCCTTGAACATCCCACGGAGCACTGTTCAAGCGATCATTCAGAAATGGAAGCAGTACAGCACAACTGTAAACCTACCAAGACAAGGCCATCCACCTAAACTCACAGCCCAAACAAGGAGAGCGCTGATCAGAAATGCAGCCAAGAGGCCCATGGTTACTCTGGACGAGCTGCAGAGATCTCCAGCTCAGGTGAGGGAATCTGTCCATAGGACATCTATTAGTCGTGCACTGCACAAAGTTGGCCTTTATGGACGAGTGGCAAGAAGAAGAAGGTGGAAGAAGGTGCTCTGGTCAGATGAGACCAAAATGGAGCTTTTTGGCCAAAATGCAAAACACTATGTGTGGCGTAAACCTAACACTGCACATCAATCTGAACACACCATCCCCACGGTCAGCATCATGCTCTGGGGTGCTTCTCTTCAGCAGGGACAGGGAAGCTGGTCAGGCTTGATGGGAAGATGGATGGAGCCAAATACAGGGCAATCTTGGGAGAAAACCTCTGAATCTGCAAAAGACTTGAGATGGGGGCGGAGGTTCACCTTCCAGCAGGACAACGACCCTAAACATGAAGCCAGGGCATCAATGGAATGGTTTAAAACAAAACATATCCATGTGTTAGAAGGGCCCAGTCAAAGTCCAGATCTAAATCCAATCGAGAATCTGTGGCAAGATCTAAAAACTGCTGTTCACAAACGCCGTCCATCTTATCTGACTGAGCTGGAGCTGTTTTGCCAAGAAGAATGGGCAAGAATTTCAGTCTCTAGACGTGCAAAGCTGGTAGAGATATACCCTAAAAGACTGGCAGCTGTAAAGGTGGTTCTATAAAGTATTGACTCAGGGGGCTGAATAATTACGCACACCCCACTTTTCAGTTATTTATTTGTAAAAAAACGTTTGGAATCCTGTGTGATTTTTGCTCCACTTCTCAAGTGTACGCCTCTTTGTTTTGGTCTTTCACGTGGAACTTCAATGAAATAGATTCACGTTTGTGGCTGTAATGTGACAAAATGAACAAAATCTTCTGAATACTTTTGCAAGCCACTGTATCTATATTCATCATAGAAGAAAATATGTTGGCCTTAGAGTTATTATTTATTTAAAAATTCTCCTTACAAAAAGAAGATAGAAATTGAATTACCCTGTAGATAATAGACAGGCCTATAGACTAAATCTTTTTATTAAGAATATTGATGATCTTATTTTAATCACTGACATAATGTAGGCTATTCTTTCTGTAAATGCAGAAAAAACTAAATCATTTCATTTGCAGTGTTAACTTATGAATTTAAAAGAAAGAAATAGATCATGACAAAAACAATCTAGATTTTTCCATGACAAAATGAACATATCTCCACTGTATTAAAGATATTACATCTTTGTGACAACGAATCATATAATCAGACACTGTGTGACTTCCTGTGTCTGTAGAGACTGAGCCCTTTGTTCTCAGCCCTAACAAACAAGATAATAAGAGTCATCTCCAAAGGTACGTTCACTGAAGTTGATCTAGAGTGTGTAACAGAGTACGGTAGAGCAGTATTACCGGTCTCTCCCAGCTCATAGAGCGTGAATCCATCGATCGGCAGGTAACTCTGGAAGCGCTCTCGGTTCACCCACGATGACAAGCTGCCGTCTTCATACTCTGAAACACAACACACATCTCACCACACAGACAGCTTCTGTGACCGATCACTGCTCAAACTTCTATTAGATGCTGCTTTACGCTTCTCTTCACGTACCGTCGTATGTGAAATAGGTGCCATCTTTGAAGACGACCACCGAAGGCAATTCGTGCAAAGCCACAGACTGCAGCAGAACAACAGATTTCAGACTTCACGTGTTTCAGACACAGCAGACCGTAAGACAATCCTTCAGCTTACCTCTGGCAAGACGTCTTCAGATGCAGAGAAGAAATACGTGTACACAATCAGCTCGGACGCCACCTCGATGTACTTCTCCTGAAATCCCACAACAGCTAAATAAACTCCAGTGATGTGTGTGTGTGTGTGTGTGTGTGTGTGTGTGTGTGTGTGTGTGTAGTATAGCCGGTTCAGTCAGGTAAGCAACATAACAGAGGTTTTCCTGAATATCAGCACAGCTGCAGTGCGGCACTGATTTTATATAATAGTAGTTCAATAATTAATAAATATTTTAGACACAAGATTGCTTTTGCTAAATTTCTGCATTTCAGTCAAAGCCACAGCTTCATCACAGTCTGGGTGAACCTCTGCTTGCCTTCAGATCCAGCTTGTGTGTGGATGAGAGCGGTTTCATTTAAACTACAGGTTATTACTTTAACTGAATGTATATATGAATTACATTTTTAAGAAAAAAAAGCTTTTTTATGAACGTATTGGGAAATGCCATGTTTTTATATACAGGAACTCATTTCAACCTCTTTCCAGAGAAGTGCAGTTTGGGGGAAATTGTAATGTTTAATAATTTCTTTTATAATGAAAATAACATTTTGAATTGAAAACCAGTAGATCTCTGCTTTTATACGCCGAGACTAATAATTCTTCAAAAAATCTGCAAACATTTGTATTGGCAGGATAAATAATCTTTTAAATTGCAATCAGTGAATTTCCAGAATTAAAGAATTACATTGAAGCTTATCTCTATATGCTTTGCTCCAAAATAAGACGGTGTGAAGGAATATCATGGAATATTAAATGAGTTAAAGGCCTCACTTTCAGAGGAGACTCTCCTCCGACATACACAAACAGAACACTGTGCCTCTTCAAGACGTGCTGGAACATCTGTCTGCTGGGCAGCGACCGCACGGCTGGCCTGAAACACACACACACACACACTCATCAGACACCTTTCTCACCCAGCGGAGTGTGTCCCACTCACCTTCACACACTACTGAAGATTGCAGATGACAATCCACTGAACTAAATCAAACATAACTCCACGTACACTGGAACTTTACTGAAGCCATATTCAGGAGCTTTAGATAAAAACCCAGCTTTGCTAAGGTAATAGTGGTTAATGCAGTCATGGTTGAACGTGAGCTCCAGAGCAGTTGTGGAGATGACACTCTGCTGCAAAACATGCGTGTTAAATAAGAGAGACACACAAAACGTGCAGAGTGCTGGGCCTGGAGGAGTTTAGACCGGAGCGGAGTTCAGATCTCACCCAGCCACTCTGTTGGCAAACTCCATAATGTCATCTTTGGTTCTTGGTCCTTTGTAATTATAGGCCAGCTCCCCCTTCAGCCTGAGAGAGAGAACACATTTTATTAAATCAATGATAAAAACACACACCTGCTGTGGGTAGAAAGATACACAAACCCTGATAAAGTCATGTTAGATGCTTTCACACCTGTAACGTAACACTGAAACAAACACACCTGAATTAACCTTCAATCACATCAATCTCTTACAGGTCATCGCTTTTTTACTATTAATATTTTGTTTATATTAATCAGTGATTCAGTTCAATAACTGGCAGATGTTGTGATATACAGCGTTCAGGTGAGTCTATTCAAATGCATTGATATTCACTTTTAATAAAGAAACCGCCTTCATAAAGAAATACAGTCTGTGTACGGTGCGCTCACATTATTGGGACAGTATATGTCACTGTATAAGCTTTAAATACTACAGATGATTAACCCTCTGTTGTCATGTAAATGATGCAATAAGCTATCGCCCAGCAACCGGTGAGCTTTTACTGCGGTAACAGAAGTACACAAGACTCTTCAGTTTCCTCCAGAGATCTGAGCCTGCTTCACCTTCAGCGGCTGACAGACAACAAACCATACAGAACATTATATAAATACACTCTTCACATTTTCTTGTGAGAGGGACTCCATCCTTCATTAGAAGAATCGTTAGCCTCGTGAGGAATTTCATCAACACCTCGGTCCCCAGACTATCACGGTCTGACGGGATTCAGAGAAACACACACAAACAAACACACACACACACACACACACACACAGAGCCGCCTGCTCACACTCATCCATATGATCCCAACACTTAACCACAGTTCTGCAGGAGAAGGCAGGGTTTGAGTCCGCTCTATCACAGCTCAATCCGAGTCTGCAGACCTTCTCTGTGTTTCCTGAGAGAACAGCCTCCAGATCCCAAACACTACAGTTTAATTAAGACACACGCTTCTGGATTCTTCTAAATGATGTTGTCTAATCACTGAATTGCATCCATTTTACTTTTTGGTGACGCGTAGCAAGATTAGCTATAGTTATAAATATTTAACAGGTGGAAAGTTATTAACAGTGATCGTTTGGGTAATTTCAGAAATAAAAAGATGATCTAGAGTAAGGATTTAAAACAGACACTACCACAAATCCATCAGTGCTCCGCTTCAGAAGTGATGAAATACAACAGTTTCCTGTCAGAGACGTGTCATCTGGAGTAGAATTATTAATATTCAACACGCTTTCTTAAGAAGAATCAGTCACCAGCCCACGACTAGCTGAATTCAGAGGACAGTGTGTGTGTGTGTGTGTGTGTGTTAGCATGAGAGGAGCGCAGGACAAACACTCACAGTTTAATGGTGGGATATCCTCGGACGCCGAACTCGGACGCCATGCCTGCATCACACGCATGAACACAATCACATGACCATCAGCAGCAGAGAGAGAAGCTGAATCAGTCGTGTTTCTGTGACAGAAGCCCAGTCTAGTGTTGTGTATTTAATGTGATCACAATTTAGGAAAAACATTGAAGGCTAATTAAAACTCCAGGATCTTTCCAAAGAGCGAACGATATACAAAAACTGCCTTGAGTGATTAATTACAAGAATTATTTCACCTGACTGCACAGAGTATACCGTGATGAAGTCGAGCGTACCTGAATACGCAGTGGCGTCCATTTTTCCGACTCGAACTGGAGACCCTGAACGGGTCAGCTCCGCTCCGACCTCCTGCCAGATCGGCTCCAGCTTCTTACAGTAGCCACACCACGGAGCGTAAAACTACACACACACACACACACACACACCACAGAGCATAAAACTACAGCTCAGATCACAGACCAGTCAGCTTTACATCATGTGTTTGACTCACATCCACCAGCCACACGTCCTCCATCCTGCTGTCTTTAAACCTGAAAAAGGAAGACAAACAAACATGATTTGCGTTTACTAGAGGAAACAACAGGCCAAGAAGAGTTAACAGCAGCACCGAACAGCGGACTACAGAGCGGTCAGCACTGAAGCACTGCTGGACACAGCAAGGATAAACATTGTTCACATCTCGATCTGTGTACGCAAGACTTACACGCGCAGTGTTTGGATAGATGCTGAAGCAGACTGGACTAAATTATCTCATTGATCACTTCATTCCATGAGCTGAGTATTCATAATGAAATAAACGCAACTGCATCCTCTGAGATCTCAACATTAAATAACCCATGGCTCTTCTCGTTTGTGGTGTGTAACGAGCTCCTGACGAGAGGGTGTGTGTTAATATAACCCAAGAAAACATGCATCCGTTCAGTCCTTCTCTTCTTTAATCCTTCAGTCTTACAGATCAATGCTTTTTTCTTCTTCTTTTGTATCTGTAACTCGTGTACATTGTATTTGGCTGCAGATACTGCATTAATCTTGCTCGTAGACCTTCATCAGAAGCAAAAATACTGAAATAAAGTCCCACAGAGACACAGGGTTTCTCTAATGACAGCATAGTGAGCTCACAACAAAACATAGCGTGCACAGAACTTTTTAACAATTTGGATCTATATGTTTTATTAAATTGCTCTTTATTTAACAGCATCAAATAAAGATGATGGTCACATTCAGTGCACGGAGACATCTCATCCTTCAGAACCGCTTTAACAACCATGTCATGAAGAAAACTCTTCCTGAAGTGATTTCCTGAGGTTTAATCAGAACAGTGATCACGGGCTTGAAGGTTTGTGTGAGCGTCAGTGAATGATAACACACACACACACACACACACACACACACACACACACACACAGGCCAGTGCTTCAGCTTCAGACCTGCTGCTGTCAGAGACGGCATGAATATGAATGATATGAACCGAGTAAAAGCATCGGATCTTCACTCATTCACCACGCGATAAACTTCACACTGAGCCGCAACTCTGTCGACCTTACTCAAGATATTGCACACATTATGACAATGACTCCGAAAGGATTTATTAAAACAGAAGGAATATCTCACGTGTCATCGAGGTCCTGCACCAAAGCAAGCGAGGAACTGAACAGAAGAGAAGAGAAAACTGCAAACACACACAATCACAGCGTCAGATTCACAAAAACTGGCAGATTTCGAGAGATGTAGGAGATGTAAAGAGTCTGTACCCGCTCTGAGCAGCGCCATGGCTCCGATTCAGAAGCGCATCAACAGGAAATGCGAGCAGCGGTGGCGGCGCATGCGCAGTGACGCCATACGCTTCAGTCAAAGCTGCGTCACGCTGCGTCCGGTTCACCCTCGTTCCCTATATAGTGGATGACACGCAGCGCACTACACAGGGAAGGACCATGTGCGTATTCGGATACTTAAAATAATTCGCTAAAGCTTCACATAGAATGCAGTGGTATAACTCCAAAACAACTTTCTCACTTATCTCTTCTAAAAAAAAGTCACATTTTAAACAAGTGAAGGTAAATGATTTAAAAGGCAACATTGTCAGCACACATAATATTGTTACATACATTTTAACCTTTTTATAATTGCATGATTGTACTCTACTTGTGTTATGAATAGGCTGACATTTCACTGTAAAAAAACCTATACTTTTGAGCAGCGGTGTAGTCTAGTTTCCTGTAGTGGGTATATCTCCCTCCAGATTCAGTCCCACGTGACCTCAGAAGCACCACACTCACTAATTCATGCAACCTACAGACGTGTAACCAAGAGTATTCTACAAGACTGCTGATGGGATATCAACCTTTTAAATGTATTATATAAGCAACAGAAGTCTTCAGCAGCCAATAATATTTACAACTAGGAGATATTGTACTGTTTAGTGTTAATCATTTAGCTCAGCCAGGTATATATATTTATCCTGAGAATATGGTCCCTGGTATCATGGTTGTGTAGAGAGGAGACGTGAGACAACACAAGTCTTTAATAATCCACAGAAAGGGTGACACAGGGCAGGCCGGAACATACACATGTGGCACTACTCATAGACGTTTAACACTGGACCAAAGGGGGATGGAAGAGACAACACTGCAGGTGCACTGACTGTGAGAATGATACCTCGACAAAGACAGGTGTAATGGTAAAGATGATGTTAATTATATTGTGCACGTGGTCACATAAGACTTGCATTTAAAAGTAGACACTTCAAGCTTTCTATAGATATGTGTCTCATGTCTGTGTGTCATGTTTTCGCGGAGATTTTAGTTCATTTTAGTGATGCGTTTCTAAAAACCGCCACGGAATTAGCAAAGAAAAAACGCGAACACTGTTTATTTTCCTTATTTTGAAAAAGCACACACTTTTGTTTTCACTGAGAGTGAACTCAAAAAAAGTAGACACCTATGAGATTCGAAAGGTGTATAACCTTTATTTGTGTGACCAAAGTCAACAGAGTATTTTAGTGTCTTTTGCACTGATAAGAAGAAAAAAAGACGTGACTTCAGTTAGCGCTGGCAGCTAGGTGCATTATGGGTATTTCTTTAGTGTTTACTTATTACTATATTATTATATTTACTTGTGTCATTTAAGCAAGATGTGATGTTGTGTAAGTTATGTTCAAGTTTGAGTGGGTTTGGTTCATTTGCAGCCCTGTTATATAAAAGTTTAACAGTTGCCGTCGTGGAGAGAGGTGTGTATGTGGAGTAAGTTGATGAAATTGCCGCTCATTGAACTTGCAGTATTAGGGCTTGAGTGCTACCTATGTTTAAGGTTCAAGTGAAAACGTGTACAGCTGCTTGTACCATATTGGTAAGCGTTCAGGTAACAGTATAATATAATAGTTTAGCTTTTATTGGTCTACGTCCTAATGAGCAGCAGCCGGATGTCACAATATGTTCAGTTTATGTTTTTCAATTAGTTTTTTGATTTATTTGAAGTTTCTTGAATATGCAATTGCTTTATTTAAATAAAATAGTAAAATGTAGTGTACAAGACATACTATTAAGTTTCTTATGAGTGTAAGTACACTAGCAGTAGAATTAACTACAATGCAATGGGGCGTCACCCAAAATCTTGCCTAGGGCGCCAAATTGGTTAGAGCTGGCCCTGGGACTGGGTCACAGGGAAAAAAAAAACTGCGTCCCAGACAAGATATAAGGGCACTACCCAGGTGAAAAAGAAATATATTTAAATTGTGCTTTTTTAGACATACTTAATATACTAGAATTATACTATACTAACTGCATATTAAATGTATTATTTTGGAACAACTTTAAATATATTAACCCCCAGTTTCACAGACAAGGCTTAAGCTAGTCCCAGACTAAATTGCATGTTTGAGCTGTCTCAGA
>JAUCNO010001368.1:1828673-1845911 GCA_032353835.1 Enteromius viviparus | reverse complement strand
AAGTGTTAATGTATAACTACCTATTACTTCCTGCATAGTTACTTGTTAACAACGGCCCATTATTCTAAAGTGTTACCTTTAAGTGGTTTTTGGATATTTTATTACAAAAATCTTTAAGCCACATTTACACTGAGCACGATATCTATAAATATAACCATATTAGCGTCCACAGCACAGAACAATATTGTCTGTTTATTCTAAGCACACATGAGCTTGTGATAGCAGGATGGATTCTGACTGGCTCTCAATGTTTGTATCGTTCATCAGTTGGAAAAAATCATCAGCAGGACACCCGATACCCCCTCACCACACACAGACACTCATCACTCAGGCTGTTCACGACACTGCAATCTATTTCACTAAAGGCCACTTTCAACAAATGTCAACTAGCTGACCCAGGTAAACAGTCTGAGCACTGGCCAAATATACGGAGGTCTAAAGATGACTACAATACAATAGATAGATAGATAGATAGATAGATAGATAGATAGATAGATAGATAGATAGATAGCTTTGAACACACTTTTGATATCTTCAGTATGTTCAACATTTTAGAACAAAATGCATCTCTTAAATCTGTTACCACTAAACAGTGATTTTACTTTCACCAGCTCATAAATATATTATTGCAATATTACAAACACTATACTAGTCACGACAGACACAACTGAACTGCTTCTCTCTGCAAGAACGTAAAGTCTTGTCAGTCATGTATTTCTTGGTTGGAGCTCACCCAATCATTGTTTAACATGTGCAGTAAACACTGGGTGTTTGAAACTCTTTCAGGGTTAGGGTTCAGCCCTGTTTTTAGGGCTTGTGTGGTGCTCTATGAGCTCTGCATCACACTCACTGTTCAGTGCTGATGCATTATTAGCAGAATCTTAATAAATGTCATGTTTCTCTTGATGTCTTATAGAAACAGCCACAGAACTAGATAACCAGTTGTGTTTAAAGCACAATTCTTCATTCACATTCACCAGTGACCCTGATGTGAAGTCACTTCAATTGGCACATGTTTAATTTGCTTCATTCCTGTTCTGTTCTTTTCCATCTTCACTAAACTCACTTGAAACAGAAGTGTGTCTTTGCCAGCAGTACCACCCATTGGTAAGTGGAATCACAAATGGAGAACACAAATAGAATTTCTCTTCAAAGAATTATAGAGCACAACACCAAAGCTCTTTCCCCATTCTCTTTCCTGTAATGGGCGTCTCAGAGGTAATATCTGTGACCTTTTTCACTGTTTGCCTGTGAGATGATAGAGCTGAAAGTTGACAGCTGAAATGCTTCAGACAAAAACTGTACATGAAAAGAAGGAATGTAAGCGAGTGCAGTTTCAGAGCACATGTTTCAGAGGCAGAAGAGCGGCACAATGTGTCATTTGCATTTATATTATTTTTTTAGGCTGACATTTCTCAGGCTAACCTGTTAGCAATGGAATAATGCCAGATACTGAGATTAGATAAAAGAAAGCTGATAGATATGTGCCTGATTAAACATATGTAATAGCAACCCACAGACATCTGCAGAACTTCACAGACAACTATTTTCACGCAAACAGCATTGTTCAAGGAACTGTTACAGATGCTTGAGAGGCACTTACCAAAAAAAAAAAAAATTGTATCTAATATTCCTTTCTAAGCTTAGAAAGGACGACTCAAATCAAATATTTAATTATTTGATACGATGTGCATCAAATTCTTGTATCATTTGTGCATCAAATTCATTTCTAAATGATTCGTAAACTGCTAATGTAAAGCAATTCGAAGACTCAGTTTGTCTAAACCCCTCCTTCCCTTGAGCCCTCACTGCTGTGATTGGTCAGATGCAGTCCTTTATGATTGGTCTACCGCTACAACGGTCCACAGAGCTTGTACCAAAACTACCATAGACAGTGCTTTTGAAAGCGAATCGGGCACCCCTCTACATAGTGAACTTCAGCATTGCATGATGCATAACACTGCATTAAACATTGTTTATCATTATTAAGGCCACATTTACACATAGCCGGGTATTTAGAGAAATTAATATTTCGTATTAGTATTGTGCACACAACATCGTTTTCAAAAAACTTGTCATTTATATCAACCCCTATAAATATGCCGTCAAGTATGATAATACCTATGTAAATAGGACGCTCACATGACGTTAAGCATTTTCTGACGCATAACCAAACCGCAGGGAAAGACCTGCATCTTCCCTTCGTGTAAATGGGGCCTTAAACCAATGTAAGACAGACAGACAGACAGTCAAGCTGCATCAATCCCAGTATTAGACTACATTACGTCCACAGCTGAACAACAGAACTACAGAAACGCAAGTTAGCCAGTGACCTCTGCAGGGTTGTTACACAACATCACTTACACAAATACGTCTTTTGAGCTACCGCTAGAAAATACAATCATCAATTATTAATCTTGCTTACGGTAGAAGTTCAGAGGAGCAAGCTGGTCCAAATAAACTGGCCATTAATCCATCTTTTTTAAGACCAAGTGTTTGGTCAATATCACGTTGTACTCCAAGATTGGAAAAGCAGTCATCAGTAAAATGATGCGAACACAACAAGAGACTGTACTGCTGAAGTGTTGTTGAAATAAAAATGAATGTTAATCACTCATTATTTGTAGATTCATCTTTCAGAAGGGCGTATAAAACAAATTATCTCTCACAGGATACAGCGTCTTCTTCACATGACGTAATCCATGTGGAAATTGTATTGTTTGGGGGCGGGCATTATGCAAATATGTTACCTAGTGACGTGGATCCATAACAGAGAAAGATTCAAATTGCTGAGCCGACTCTTTTTTTTGATAGACAATAACTTTATTTATCGTGCACTGTCAGCGTCACAAATTTGCAGATAGTTTACTGTATACGTTCACAGACAGCTACATGACACGCTGCATGAACGATCATGTTTGAAAAAGCATAATAGGGGCACTTTAAGTGATGATATACGCTCTTTAAGATATCTGCACAGTAAATTAGAACATTGGCTAGTTTTAAGAAACTAGAATATAAAATATGTTTTCATTAAGTTCACCTTGTTTTTGTGTTATGCCTTCATTCATAGTTTGGATGCCTTTAGAGAGAATCTACCAATGTAAATGGTCATGAAAATAAAGAAAACTCATTAAATGAAACTTTTTGCCTGTACTTTATATATACATAAATACATGTAAATATTTTCAAAATATTTGTGCTATGTGTGCTTTTCTATGTACATACTAAATATACACAGTGCACATCTATATATCATGTAAACAAAAGCTTTTATTTTGAAAGGGATTAACCATGATTAATCATTTCACAGCACTACTAATAATTTATCATCCTCATCATCAACTTGACATAATATAATGTTTTTTATCCTCAAGGACTATTTCTAAATTACATTTTATTTCTACAATTATAGAAAAAGCTGTATCGCCTGATGGCCTGTTTAAATTATGTAATAGCATTGATTTCATTAAATGTTTTTGGTCGCAATAATACAAAACTGATAATTATATTTGGTCCTTCCGAGAAAATGTTGGGTCTGAGTATTTGACCCTCCTAAATCACCAGTAAATATCTGGGCTTTCAGTGTGGCAGCGGTTCGATAAACAGATTAATGAAGTCATTAAAACGAGTTTCTTTCAGTTTAGACTTTAATCTGAGGTAAAACCTTTTCTGTCTGTTAAAAATTTTGCAAAGATTATCAGTGTTTTATCTTAGCTCGGCTGTGATTCCCTCTAAATAGCAATTAATATTGGTCCTCTTACTGCATTTGTATGTGGTCCAGACTGATGTGATAAACTGGACCAGACTACTGCTGTTCTTCCCTTCAATGGCTACCAGATTTCTATTCATTTTAGAATTGATTATAACATAGGACTTTTTCGTTTACAGTCTTCTTACTTTTATCCATGCAGAATCCTCAGATCAGCCAATCAATATATACTAGAACTGAACTGAAAGTGAGAGGAGACCACATTTTATCTTCAATTCTTTTTACTTCGGCTTTCAATTAAAGGGTCAATATATACACATTTATAATGTATTTAAGTTTAACTTTATTATCACCAAAGGACAGTGTTCCGCCAGGAACTTTATATCCCACAGGCGCTTCCGCACGGACGGAAAACACTGACACAGGTCACAGACTGTTGTGTGCACTGCCGCACTCTAAACCTGTTGTTTACGTTGTGCGTTCATGCATAAAATGTAAGTTATGTTTCATTTGGTTCTGAAGTGTTTGTGTTTAACTAATGCATGTTTGATGATGCGTGAATGTTTATTTATGCAAATGAACGATCGCAGCGCGATCGCTGAGTCATGTTGTTATTATTAGCCCAACGAGCTAACTCATATGAGTGGGCTGTTCACATTGTAACTTGGGAATTTCGTACTGTTTACCAGCTGTGATGTTGATAGAATATATTTAATACTGCTTCTTTGTTGCTTTACTTGATTATATCAGTATTTCGCTAATTTAGTGTATTTATAATTTGGTTTCAGTTTCAGTTTTACATTGTGCACATTGGAACATAATAACTCCCATTCTACATTGTAATTGTTTTATTATATTGTTGTTACAGACCACACACACACAATGCAATGGGTATTCTACCTCCATGTACCTGCTATAACTAATGCCTGAAGCTGCTTACCCGGAATAAATAACAGTGTTATTGGATAAACACCTATGTGTTTGATTCTTTGACTGGAGTCAATCCATGGTTTGCCCGCTATGACATCAGACATCAAGTAAAGTTGGGAAAGACTAACTTTTAGACAGTTTGTTTCACAGCCAGGAATAATCCATGTACAAACAACAAACAAGCACCACAGCAAACAAAAAAACAAACAGAAATAAAACAATGACTTCCATTAATAATATACCTACAATTATTTATAATTTAAAAAACGTGATGGCAGCTGGTATAAAACATTGTTTAAATCTATTAGTCCCACATAAAGCTAATAATATCTGCGAGTTGAAAAAAAGCAACTTAAAAACATTCTGCAAGGGATTACTAGGATCATTCACAAATAACTTATCCTTCTTCAAACCCTGGCCTTATACAAGTAAATCAAGTCATTTACAGTGGTGCCAGCAATCCAATTTATGTGTGTCTCTCTTCTGTTCTGACACAGAATAATTATTGTTCCTTTTCAGGAACTTGAGCTGCATCAAACAAGCCACTATGGGGAAACACATTTATTGATTAAATTCATTAAAGGATTGTTAGGCTGCATTAATTAGATCAGCCGGAACCAGGAACACTCCCCTTAACACACAATGTACATCGGAAAAAGAATGGCATCTACGCTAATATTGGTCTGTCTCTCTTATTCTGTTCCACAGTCCGTATCCAGATCAGATGGTTTATCAGCACAAAGAGATGATCTTCATTGGAGACAAGAACACCTAGATAAAGTCCTTTACTCAATCTGACATGCTTAAAATTTAACTGGAAATTAGGTGCTGGGCGTTAAGCCAGAGGAGAACTGGCCCCAACTAGCTTGGTTCGCTGAAGATTTTTCCCCATTTACTCATGGATGGGGTTTGGGTTCCTTGCCGCTGTCTCCTCTGCCTTGCTTAGTTGAGGACACATGATTTCTAGTGATTATCGTTGTCTTGACTACAGAGACCGTTTCTGCATTTGATAAATAAATAGTATCTTGTCATTATACATTACCATCTCTCTGTTCTCCTATTTTAGAATGTTCAGTGCTTTGCTACAATTTGTATTCTTACAAGCACTATATAAATAAAAGTGATTGATTGATTGACTATTTGGCAGCGTGGAAACTACTGCCGAATGTGTCTTGTTGGGTCCTGCACACTGTTGAAGGAGGCTACAAAATCCAGTTTGGTCTGCCTTGTACTCTTACCCCGTACATTTACGAAGTGTGTGGATGCTGCACTGGCTCTGTTGCGATTTCAGGGCATCCGCATAGTCAATTATATCGACGACTGGCTGATTTTAGTGCAGTCGGAGGTTGAAGAAACATCGAGATGTTGTCCTCATTCACATGAAACGTTTGGGGTTGAAGCTGAACGCCAAGAAAAGTGTCCTTTCTCCAGCTTAGAGAACGACTTATCTAGGCAGGGTGTGGGATTCGCATTTAAACGTAAGAACAGACTTCCTGTCAAGACAGGGGCCGAGGCCCGAGGTGGTGGAGCAGATCTGGAGAGTTTTTTACCAGGCTCAGGTTGACCTCTTTGCGTCTCGAGAGAATGCGCAATGTCCCCTCAGTTCTCTGGTATGAGCACTGGACTCATATGTCCACAGAGCTGCCTTGTGGCGCAATTCTGAGCAGCTCCTGGTCTGTTTTTTGTCCTCCCAAGAGGGTGCGTCCAGCAACCAAACAGACCTTGAGTAGGTGGATTGTGGATGTTATCAATCATATGAGTCCTCTGATCTCCCACCGAGGCTAGGAGTCAGGGGCCACTCAACCCACGGTGTCGCGGCCTCCAAGGCCCTGCTTTCAGCAGTTTCCTTGGAAGAGATCTGTGGGGCTGTGGAGTGGTCCACCCCTCACACTGTTGTCCAGGTCCCCACACTTCCAGCATCCCTGCCGGCCTTTGATTCATGACAGAAGCTGATGCCGGTTGCATTCCACATGCTTTAATACTTCCTAGCCAATGACGTCACCCACCATTGGTGTCTTACCATTTCATTGGTTTGATTGCACACACAATTCAGAGCCGTTACGCTGAAGGCGTTCCCCATAGGATCTCGTTTGACCTGGTGTCTCGTTCCTTCAAGGAACTTGGTTTACATGCATAACCTGAGATGTACAGCACAGCTGTTTTAATTGGAACTTTATAAATTATATTATAAAATTTATTTTTTGTTCAGTTCTCACTACTGTGATGTGTGTCCTAGTATGGGACACATCACATCTTCCTCCTCCTCCTCCCCCATATATTTCAGTGTAAATTTATGTTCCAGTTTTATTTGAGTTCAGACTCACATGCTGAATTTAAACAAGAAATTTGTACATTATTGGTGTGATATTCACATTATTTAGTATTTTTATCTTGGCTACATTTTTGTGACAGCAGTTTTTGAAAGGTTTTCCAGTATCAAGCTACTTTTCCAACAAAAAGAGAGCTGTATTGTGGCGAAACAAGCAGTCTTGGCACGAGATGCTGAAAACACTGAGATATGTTGTAGTGCTGACAGATGTGTGCATGTGTCTGGGCTGTTTTACTTAGTGGCAAATGCAGAGTGTCCTGTGAACACACGCTTAGAAGTAAGGTGACTCAACAGGACCTTGCCTTTAATATCTAAAAAATGCCACGAAAGATTTCCCCTCATGTTCCAAATTTTCAGGCAATTTAAATGATCCTTATTGCCATTTCCAGATAACAAGGTCCGTAGAATGGTTTGCTAACTTACAATATACAAAGAGTTCAGTGTCCCAGTGTAAAAAAAGATGAAAAAAATCTCCAAAAATAAAACATTTAATTGACTTTTAATTAAGCTGCACTCTTATGTCCGAACCCGCAGTTGAAGACACCAACCCCCATCTGTCGTCCACCCAGAAAGCCGAGCTGAGGCACCTGGTCGATCAGTTCCAGGATGTGTTCTTGGAGACCCATGGCAAAACCACCTTTGTCCAACACAATATCATCACACCACCTGGAGTCCTCGTCCGGCAGCGGCCCTACCATATTCCGGAGGCCCGCCGGCAGGCTATAGAGGAGGAAATCAAGAAAATGCTGAAGCGGGGGGTGATAGAGCCATCCCGGAGCCCATGGTCCAGCCCCATCGTCCTGGTCCCGGAGCCGCACGGCTTCCTCCACTTCTGCAACGACTACCGGAGCCTGAACAAATTATCAAAATTCAACAGCTACGCCATGCCCCGAGTGGACGAGCTGCTGGAGAGACTGGTAAGGGCCCAGTTTATCACAAAGTTGGACCTTACTAAAGGTTACTGGCAAGTACCCCTTTCTGAAGATACAAAACCGAAGACTGCCTTTTCTACTCCCTCAGCTCATTGGCAGTACTGGGCCCTTCCCTTTGTATTGCATTGAGCAACAGCCACCTTCCAACGTCTGATGGCTGTCATCATCCACTTGGAGGCATGGGAGGGTCATCTGGACCGGCTGCAGAGGGTGCCTTCCGAGCTACGACGGGCTGGACTGACCGCCAAACCCTGCAAGTGTCATCTCGCCATGTTGGAGGCCAAGTACCTAGGTTTCATCGTGGGAAGAGGACAAGGTCCGGGCCGTCGTGGAAGCCCGAGACCCATCACCAAGACCCAGGTCCTTCTTTGGGTTGGCAGGATATTAGCGTTGTTTCATCCCCAACTTTTCCTCTATAGTTGCCCCTCTATCAGACCTGACCAGAAAGGGGCATCTGGAAAAGGTAATTTGGACAGAGGAAAACAAAAAGGTGTTCCAGGCGGTAAAAACGACGCTTACCTCTGAACCTGTCTTACGTGCCCCTAACTTTAATTGCCCCTTCCTGTTGCAGACCGATGCCTCTGATACGGGACTGGGAGCAGTGCTGCCCAGGTACAGCAGGGAGAGGAGCATCGGTTGTTTACATCAGTCGTAAGCTGTCCCAGGCCAAGAGAAAGTACACCGCTGTGGAAAAGGAAGCCCTCGCCATCAAGTGGGCAGTCCTGGAGCTCCATTACTACCTGCTGGGCCGTAGTTTACCCTGTTCACCGACCATGCTCCCCTTAAGTGGAAGGCACTGCAGGACTTCCACTTTGATGTGCACCACCTGTCTGGATCATCGAATAGCAACGCTGATGGGCTCTCTCGGATCTGGGCAGCTTACACAGGTCTGTTAGAGGACACTCCCCACCCATCCCCTATTTCCCCTCTTCTCTCTTCCACCAAGACCAGGACACTGCTTAGGGGGGGAGTGTGGCGGGAAGAGATCAGCCTCGCCCTGGCAACCAACGACGGACAGCTGGAACCCATCATCTAGGGCCAATCGGTCACGGCTTGACCCATATAAAAGGAGGATACAAACATCACTAAGATGAGCAACGACTCTATTGCAGATGTGCCTGTACTTACCCGCTCTCTGTTACTTATCTTTCGGAATCGCAGTGACCGTGAAAGCCCGATACTGCACTCACTTGCACCGGAGCACCAGCACGGACTATTTCTTTTCTGCTCACCTTTGTTCAAATAAATCCATTCTTATTCTTCAATGCACTCTCTTGTCTTGTCGTACTCTCTAGCGCTATTGGCAACAATATATAATGATTTTTTTTTACAACGATGGAAGCTGCACTACTTCAGCACTACTACTCCGCAATACTGTGAAAGACTGTAGATTTTAATTATGCCGGTCTAATAGGTTAATTTACCTTCAATGTCTTGTTGGCTTGTGACCAATGCCTATGTGTCAGTTGGGCTTTGAGTTGATAAACCCAAGGCCTTATGTAGAAAATACATAAACACACACGCAGGTTCACATGACTATGCTGAAAGCTGTTTTGTTTTCGCTCTCGGTCAAGACTTTACCTCTGCCTTCACCCTGTTGTTACCTGGCATAACCACCACCTAAAGACAGCCAAGCTCCTGTCCCTTCTCCAGCATTTACTGACCCACCACACTGTTGTTAGTAAAGCTGTTACCTTGTTAATGTTTTTTTTTATATATGCTACTCTAGTACAAATTCATCTAAAAGTACATTTTCAGTGTATCATCTGATAAAATGTACTGCCCTCCAAACTTGAAGTATAGGTAATAAAGCTCAGTTCATCTGTTCAAATGTCTAAACCAGTTCTAATGAGTTTTCCCGGCATGTCTTTTACAGAATTTCCATTGGCACTTGCATGAGCAACAAACAAAGTAATAATTATATAATACATAAACAAAATAAAATCAATTAATATAACAAATGAGTGCAAAACTTTTTGGTTTTTAATAAACAACAAGAAATATCCAGCAAATTTTAGTTTGTACACACGTTTAGACAGTAAGTGTTTTTCGGACTCTCTCATATAAACACTGTATGTTGCATTTTAATGTCTTTTTAAATGGTGTCTTTTTCAATCACACATTCAGCTTTTGTTTACACCTCACATCCTTCGATGGTGTTTTCTCTGTGATTGGACAACGATTTGAAGTCTTCCGCAGCTCCAAAAAATATATAATAAGAAAAGTAAGAATCAGTTGTGACTTTGATGGAAAGCTGATTGGTCTGTGAGCACTGAAGCTTGTCTTATCCTCAGCAAAGCTGTCTGAAGCTATTTTCACATTTTCATTTGTAATGCCCCATCTCCAGATGAGTCAGAGCAACTGTCAAATTATGATTCACATGGTAGAGTGTTCCAGGCTGACTGACGCTCCCAAAGCTGCTAACCTGCCTTACCATCACTTACCTTCCATTTATTTTAGCACATAGCAAATAAGGGCTTTCACTCAGACCCTTTAAGAGACTCAAATGACTAATAGACTGAAACAAAAATGGCCGATCTGGAAATTACGATGAGTATTTTGCTATTGCAATAAGCAATGCAGTGTAACTCTGATCATCTCTGGACTTTCAGATAAGATCAGTGAACTCATTTAGTTGATTTCATCTTTGTGTTGGTTTTGAAATGTTTAAATTACATTGTTTCTTGTAAAATTGTAGGGTTATGGATTTTTTAGATTACAAAATGTTTGCTGATGCATCTATGAATAATTTAATGTAATGTTTATGGATCCAAACAATGCACATATTTTAGAAGAAACCGAAAACATTGTGGACCTTTCTTTCTTTATTCATTAGGTATTTAGTTAGTTTTTGCTCATCTCTTTCATCCTTATACAGTTTGTACTGTCAGCCACTCGTGACAATATCTGGTTTATTTTTTGTTTAGAACATGGGGAAACTGAGTCAAAATACTGTCTTACTTTAATAAACCTTTATACTTTAATGAGGTTTATACTAAATTTATACGAAAGTGCAGCTTTCATAACTCAGTTTATGTTAAATGGAGCCATATGCATGTAAAGTTTTTAACTTTACTACTATTTTTCAGCAATCTGAGGGCTTTGTTTTCTGGCAAATGAATGCTTTCATATTGCATCATGTGTGTAATTACTATGGTTAAGATGAGAAATAATTAAATAAAACACCATTACAGATAATGTTTTGTCTCTTGATTAGCAATGGCAAATTTGATTGATCATTCACATCACCTTTAAGCATACAGATTACCTGGTTCAGTAAAAGAAGTTTCACCTTTCAACTGCAGATGAGCAGATTTGTGAGATTCGTCTCTAAGCTCATTTTGTGATGATAGCAGATGAAAGAAATTAAAGTGTGTTGGTGACATTGCAGAAAATCGTGTAGAGATTCCTGCAAGGCACAGCGTCTCTGTGTGACATTGTTTATTTCAGGAAAAGGCATCAGAGTTTAACAAGCTTTATCAGCAGTGAGAGAAGCACAGCTCTTTAGCATCTGTGTGTGTGTGTGTGTGTGTGTGTGTGATCTGACATCTCTGTGCTGGTCGGAGGATACCAGCAGGGACTGAGGGTCGTTCTGAGAGGCCTTCATGTGCTGGATCACATTAATCTGAGACCAGAGAGGATTCTACCACTTATCTTTAGCAGCAGATGCCAACCATTGTAAAAAGAAGGCGAAGAGCCCTGATTTAGATTATCAGATGGTCAGAAGAGAGATCCATCAGCTGATGAGACTGAGCAGTGGGTCTCTAGGACTGAACAAACGCTCATGTATTGACTGCTGTGTATGCTATGTATGTTTTTATATTTTCACTTTGTACTGTAGTTGTTTTTATTCTCCTGTTTGCCCTCATTAATCCCAAGTCACAATGTTTTTCTGTGTACCTTGTGTCATGTTTTACTTTTCATATAGCTGGTTTAAGGAAACTTCCATGGTTAGCAAATAAAGAAATAAATTTAATTCAAAAAGTGAAATGCTGCAATACTGGGCAGAAGTCAAGAGGCTGGTTTGTAAAGGATGGTGATGAAGGAGACACTTTTGTTCTATTTTTTACATTCTGAAATGTATAGCACTGAAATTTTTTGTACCTGTTTAGTCACAAGTTTTGGTTGTCTGTCTTTCCTTACGTGCGGTATGTCTTTCACAGCTGCATTCAGATGTGGATAAAGGCAATGGAAACATCAGGTATGTGTTAACTGGAGACGGAGCCTCCTCTATCTTCACTATCGATGAGAAAACAGGAGATATCCATGCCACCAAACGCCTGGACAGAGAGGAACAGGGCTATTACACTCTGCGTGCTCAAGCGGTCAACAGTGAAACCAACGCTCCAGTGGAGGACGAGTCAGAATTTCTTGTGAAGGTCCAGGACATCAATGACAACGAGCCTAAGTTTCTTGACGGGCCGTACACTGCAGAAGTGCCTGAGATGTCTCCTCTTGGTATGTTCGTTTAATTCATTAATTTGCTAATTTTCAAAAGCTCGTGGCTACTTTCTCAGATCACCATTTCTAAAAATACATCTGAAAAAAACAAAACAAAAAAAACACTACTGTTCAAATGTTTGTTTTTTTTGTTTGCTTACCAATGCTGCATTTATTTAATAAAATGTACAATTAAATTTATTACAATTAAAAATTATGTTTTATATTTGAATAACTATAAAACTGTAATTTATTCCTGTGATGCGGAGCTGTCCCGCAGGCCATTCGGAGTCTAAACCACTCTAATCCACTCAAATTCAGACCACCGCACACTTTTCACTCTGCACAATTTGGACTTTTCAATTTCCACTACCTGACATTCACAGTTGGGAGAAGGCTATGTGGAGATAAATGTCATGATGAGGAGGTAAGACGAGGAGAGGTGGATCCATGTGCATAGACTACAGTATAATCCTGAAGGCGAAGCAGGGGTCGGGCGAAAAGCAAACAGTATCCAAGAGACAACCTGATCTCCCAGAATTGCATGAAATAACCACATATTCTTGTGTTGGTTTCACATAATCATCGAAAATTTCATGATGGGCTCACACAAAAGATTACAATGTAATATGCAGTGACAGGCATCAGCTGTGATCCATGCACGGATTTGGATTCAAATATTGGGTAATGATATTGGCATTATTGCATATGTATTGGGGTGTGTTTTTCACTGTAAACTGTCACAACAGTTTTATTTATATTAATTTATTAATACATTTATGAGCACATCACCCAGCACCTGCCCCTAAACCTACCATCCGTTACTAAAACACAAGATAAACCAGCAGATACAAGCTACCAACATTATTTATTAAAAAAGGATTAATATTCTAATTCTTCCGAGACAAAAGGATTGATCACCATCTCTCCGTCCGCCGTGACTCATCTGTGCTGACTGCAGCTGCTGCTTTGCGAGTTTGCACAAAAATTAAAAAAATGCCGCCAGAAGAATCCTTAAGTTAGCCTTGGTTGTAAAATTCTATCAGCTCTCGCGTGTCTCATGACTGATCGCGTGGTGCTGTTGTGAAATGTTATTGGCTCTTGTGTGTCTGCTGTTTTACGTCATTCTGGACGAGAGTGTCTTTTGAATAAGATGTCAATGTGCTAATGGAGCGGGGATAATTTCAGCAATTAAAACCTTTTACATTTTAGCAATTTAAAACCTTAACATTTTATTCTCTTCTTCACATAAAGACACTGTGTGGCTTCAGAAGGAGTTGAAATGCAACAACTTGTTTGTAATGTTTTTTTTTTTACTGCTTATGGTCAGTTTTTGTAATGTATACCTGTTACTGCGCTTATTGTCTGTGTGTGTTTTATATTGTTCAGATGTGGGTAGGTTTAGGGTAAATAAGCTGGGAGGAGACAAAGGTTCATAATAAGAGTCCTAGAAAGGGAACGTAGAGACAGACAAATAAACATAATCTGGGCTGAAGTGCCCTCTGTAGGAATTTGATGGCACTTCCAGCTGGGCTTGTTACATAGTGGAATTTACATATCATTTGTCGTCAGTATGCCTCTTTACTCACTTATCACTTTATTACACTGCACAGCACAGCACACAGACACTTTGCACTCACATACACTTTTATTGTGTGTACATATATTTATATAGCCATATTCTATTCTATTTTCTTTTTTTTATACTATTATATTTTATTGCTAGTTTATTTTTTATAGTATATTTATTTACTGTATTTATTTTTCTATTCTATTTCTATTTTGCTGTTTACTTAAGTGTTTACTTAATGTGTCAATTTGTTTTATTATTTTGTCAATATGTTGGGCAGTCGTGCCATACATTTCAATTTATGTCGTACTGTGTATGTATGTGAATGTGACAATTAAAATTTGAATTAGATTTTTTGTATTTTCAGCATCATTACTCCAGTCTCCAGTGTTACATGATCCTTGAAAATTCTCATATTTGCTGCTCAAGAACCATTTCTGATTATTATCAATGTTGAAAACGTCTTCAAGTTATGAATATAACCACGGTTCCTTGAGGGAAGGAGACACTGCGTCATAACGCTTTAGGAATGAGATACGAGTGGTAGTAAGGACCTTCGCTGTGAAACCCGCTCGAGGGAACAGAAAGCAAAGTCTAATTAAGATGGGGCCACTAAAAAGGCCTGAAGGTCTCCTACTCTCTTAAGAGAAGTGATCGCTAACAAGAACGTAGTCTTGAGAGTGGGATAGTGATCAGAAATCTCCTCTATGGGCTCAAAGGGCGGTCTGCACAGAGCCTCCAGCACCACAGCCAGGTCCCACGTGGGGACACGAGAATGCACTGGCAGTCTCAACCTTAACACACCATTGAGGAAGCGTACTATCAGGGGGTGTCTACCAACTGGCCATCGAATGGTGAGTGGTAGGCTGATAAGGCTGCCACACGCACCTTCAATGTGGCGTGGGATACCCCTGCAGACAATCAGAGCCACCGCTTTTTTGACAAACAACAATAAATAAGACTCACAGACAAACAGTTTTGACAGAGACACAGAGAGCACAATCTGAATTACAGAAAGCTGACACCGGCTTTGCCGCACGTGCCTTTATGCTTCCTAGTCTCTGACGTCACCCGCCTATGAAGTTGCGCCCTTCCATTGGACAGATTCTACAGCAGATTCCAGGGAGTTTCTAAAGTGTTATGACACAGCTCGAAGTTCCTGAAAGAAACAATTGTGCTGCACTGTACAAAACTCTACATTTTTTCTTTTGTTTTGTTTGGAATTCACCAAACAAACATCAATAAAATGTAATGTGATAATTTCTGTGTAAAATTTTCTGTGTATACATTTTCTGTCCGGGGGTTTACCTGCAAACTCACAGAACGAGACCATTTCAAGAAAATAGGGTCAAATCCTTTGACTGTTTTCTCAGGATATGAAAGAACAGAATCCCAAAATGAGCTGTGAGCGGCTGAATGTTATATCTGTATCAGTCTGTCTTACGGCAAACTGCCAGTGAACTCTCAGGAACATAAAACATGGCAATAGAGAACAATGTCACTAAAAAGAAGCAAGGAGGCAGAAGCTGCCACAAAGCCAAAGGTTCAGATAGCTCATGTCTCAAATGTCACAATGTAAAGCTGTATGCTCCTGGCCTGAAGATCCTGTCAGAATTGGATTCATGTATTAAACTTCCAGTATAAATTGGAGTGACTGTGTGCCAAACAAGGTGTCAGAAGCTGAGACAACGAATGGCAGCTCAGTGTGTCTGGATCAGTCACATGGCAGATGTATACTGAGGGCACATGTGCTGTCATATTGTAAGGTCCTGCTGTGAAGCATAAATGAATGACAGAATCCTCTTGTTGCAATAACTGTGTGATATTTGATCTCAAGAACTAATGGTGAATCTGAGGGGGAGGGATGGAGGCTCTCAACAGACAGACAGAGACTCCTGCAGAAGTAGTTCAAAACATAGCCCTGTGACATTGAATAATGGCTTCAGTTAAGGAGAAATCATGAATTTTAATGAAGCAATTAGACTCACGTGCACATACCAAGGCCTTTACACTGAAAGAGTTTTATCTTTATGAGAAGTGTTGCAAGATCACATATGATCCTAAACATTTTGAAAGTTTGGATGAAAAATACCTGTAGCTAAAGTAACATTTCACTCATTTGGACAAACTTCTCAAAGTTCACAGAACACAAGATCCATCCAAATGTTTAGCGATAACTTCATCATTAAAGATTAATGAAAGAACAACAACCCAATACAGTTCATCTCAAGCATCCTTTCTCTCATTTTTAGTTGTTGCTGATGTTGTTTCAAACCGTTGAGATCAGGGCAGCAGGTGTAATAATAGAACAATGCAATCACTCCAGGACATGTGTGAGACACTGAATATGCTGTTTTATGGAAAGACAAAAATGTTATTTCTCATTTTAACATCACATTATTGCTTTTGTCTTAAAAAAGCAGCACAGAGGCCAAATCTGTAGAAGCATATTTATAAGAAACAATACATACTCACAAGGCTGCCTTTGTTTTGCTTCTCATGTACACCTAACAGAAACCAGACTAGTGATCCTAAGCTAACAAGATTTAGTTTCCATGACGGTCAAATTCCAGCTCCTGTTTGGTGGAGGAATATGAAAAAGTGTCATCTCCTGAAATTAGTCGAGGTGTATTTATTTTCATTACTGTCAGATGACAGTCAGCTGCCCGGAGCACAGAATTGATTACAAACCCCAGAGATGCATTTCTCATACACAGAAAATGAATGGAAACCTGAGACTATGATCATTCTCTGGAATGAAGATGGACAAATGAGAGATGACAGAGAGAGACAGTGATTAGAAATACAGCCGCAGAGGCTTTGACTCAAGCACCACAAAGCCATTCAGGTGAATGTATAGCACACTAGACAGAACAAAAAAATAAAAATTCAAATTGTTGCAAGCATGCAACTGCCGATGGATACATAATCCAATATTTTTTGTGTCAGTTTGTATATATATATATTAGGGATGTATGTATTGTAAATACCGTTGTACCACAATATCAAATTTTTTCGATACTACCGTGGTCGCGTGACTCGATAAAACGATAGGTCTTCTAAGAAAGGTATGTTTAGGCGAATGGAGCGAACGGGAGTTAGCGGGAACTACAATTCCCATCAGCCCAAGCATACCCATCATTCTTTGCCATCTGTTGTCAATCCAGATCAGTGTTGCCAATTTAGCGACTTTGTCTCTTTATTTAGCGACTATTCAGACCCCCTTGGCCACATTTGTTCCTAAAAATGACTAGCGACAAATCTAGAGACTTCTTGGACAAACCTCAGCGAGTCTCCGGTACTGCCGCGCGAGCTCGTTATCACA
>JAUCNO010001368.1:1753349-1766348 GCA_032353835.1 Enteromius viviparus | reverse complement strand
ATTATTTTAACGGGTCACAGGCGCTATCCTTTGAATTCAATTCTCATTTAAAATAATGTTGTCAGTTAACCGGTTAACATGCGTCGGTTGTCGGTTATGAGAAATAACCGAAATGAGCATCCCTAGTTTAGAGTTGTGTAAAAGGCACTATTGTCTTTCATTCTGGTTCAGCGGTGTCTGGGAGCTGATTTCACAGTATATCATCAGAACTATATCTGAAACCCAGTCCAGTCGTCACACAAATGTAAGATGACAATCTGGGCACGATCACAATACAGAACTCTACAACAATACTCTGAATACAGAACAACATCAGTTGGAGAACAGAGAACATGTAGACTGCGAGGTTATTCTGGGGCTCTCAGGACCCTCGTCTCTCTCTCTGACCACACACTCATGACTGACCGGCCTTCACAACAAAGCCTCTTTGTGTCGCGTCACACACAGAACCGTCCCACCAGAGAAACACACTCACACACACACAACATCAGCAACCGCCTGAGACATTTACCATTTCAATGTCATTTATTCATTATTATTATTTATTTTTATTGAAATATTTTGTTTTAGTATCTTTCTTATTTATTTACAGATTGTTTTTGTTTTTTTAATTTTGGGTTTAATTTATATACTTTATTTTAATGCATTTCTTATACATATATATTTTTAAGTTTATTTATCTATTTTATTTTAGTGCAATTCTTATTTATTTATTCATTAATTTAAGTTTATATATATATATATATATATTATTTTAGTATCTTTCTTTTACATGTATTTCATCTGTAGGTCAGAATTATTAAGCATTTTAAACTACGAGACCGTACTGAACGAATCTGAATTAATTTTACGCACAACAGATCTCAAAGCTAACCTAAACTAAAACATAAAAGCCACACTAAATATGATTAAATAGCTATAACACAAACAATGGTTGAACGAACTGCAGGTTTTCACAGCGCTATTCATGCGTGTGAAGAATAGTATGCAAACATCGAGCTACATTAACATCCTACAGTACAAATATCCTTTCATGACTGTAGATTTAGTTACAGTTTATATACAAATGTTAAACTCTGTCTGAAATATCATGTAAATGTTTAGATTTTCATCATGCGCTCACCCAAATCCTCAGGTTTAGTTAACACCTTCAAGCTCAACGTTCATAACGAAACAATCCCAAATCAAGCATCCAGATAGAAAAGCCCTTATTGTTGAACATGAGGTGACCAGCACTGAGCAGCTGCTGTGAGCGTGACTGACCGGTGGTGTCCAGGACGTATCCTCCGGCCTCTCGGATGATGACCGCCGCCGCTGCTATGTCCCAGCAGTGCAGACCGTACTGGTAATAGGCCTCGGCCGCGCCACTAGCGATGTGACAGAGCGCAAGCGTCGAGCTGCCGATGATCCTCACCCTGCGGGTCAAAGGTCAAACCTTCACATCACACACTCGCTATATGTGACCTTGGAGCACAAAACCAGTCATAAGGGTCTACTTTTGGAAACTGAGATCACCTGAAAGCTGAATAAATAAGCTTTCCCCTGATGGATGCTTTGTTAGGATACAACAATAGAAAACAAATAACAAAAAAGAATTGAGAACATCACCTTTAAATTTGTCCAAATTCTTAGCGATGCATGTTACTAATCATGTAATGTACTTAATATCTTCATCAAACATGATGTTTTCCTAAAATGCCTCTCTTATGGATTTTTGTCAATGATCTTCCAACGCGGTGTGTATCAGCTCTAAGTGAACGGGAACATCCTATAAAGTGTGAAATCTAAAAGGGCACCATGTTATCGTCTTTCAAAAAGAAGAGTCCACAAGACAATTTTATAACGTGTCTCAAGTTAGGGTTAGGTTAGGTTAGTTACATCAGCATACGGTCTTCTCACATCAGTATGAATGAAAGTGCAGATTCATTCTTTGCCATTCGGTGCTGCTTTTGAAGCAAGAAAATGAAATCGACCAATCAGTTGAACGAATCATTTGGGAGTCGTTAAACAAACGAAATGTTTTTTCGTTTCAGCCAATTGTTTGGGGCTCCCAAAATCAAAATATGACCCTTTCAAATAGAGGCACTTTAATATCTTAATGATTTATGACATCTGACCCTACAGTTCAACATATGAAGTGAATTGTTGGCTATTGCTAAATATACTCATGCTATTATGACTGCTTTTGTTCTCCGGGTCACTCATGAGCCATTTCACAGCTAACACACATCCAGGGCACTTCAGGGGATTTCTGACGTACCCGTGAGTAGGTGCGCTCAACAGTTTCTTCATGTTTCCTAAAAAGATATCCAGGGTTGCAGGGTCTCTCTTCGCCCCGATCTCTGTGAGAATGAGGGCCTTCGACACATCTGACATAGAACACAAAAAACCTTATGTGTGATCCTAAACCACAAAACCAGTTGTTAAGGGTCTGGAAAGTGTTTCAATGTAAAATTTAAATAGTTTTATTATGTCATTATTAAACAAATAGGTGATTTATTGCACAAAAGTCATTAAAAACAAGCTGACCTTTTTCCTTCGAGACCTGTAGTCGCACACCGTTGCAGAAGGCTCCATGTCCTTTTCTGGCCGTATACAGCGTCCCGTCAAAACAGTGGTAAATGACCCCAAGCTCTAGCTGAGGGCCAGTAATCTTGTGATTATTGAACATAAACACATGACATCAATGAAAGCACCCATAATTCTGACCCTGTATAGCTTTATCAGTGTTTACCTCTTTTCTTACAGCAAACCCGATGCTCACTGCCACCATAGGGAAACTGAAAATAACGGATTGTGTGTTGGGAACTCAATTCTAGATTTCTATGATGATTTAAACACAACGTACGGCGGTTATGGTACCTGTGCACAAAGTTACACGTCCCATCGATGGGATCGATTATCCACGTGGGGTCGTTTGTCAGTTCACACTTCACACCAGCAGCAGACGATTCCTCGCCGATAAACCTGAGATTATTATTAACATCACATAAACATCTGACACAGACAACACCCATAAACACGGTTATTACTGAAGGAAATCTATCACTGAACACTTCACAGTAAGTCTGTAGTGTCCTTTTATGGACAGCAAAGCTAAAAATCTTCTAACGGGAATTTAACTATTTTTACTAAAATGAAAGATTTACCTTAGCAACAAAATTAAATTCTATAAAAAGTAACTAAATACATAAATAAAACATCTCTGTCACGTCTCCTGAAGGAGGAAATGGAGACACCACATGGGAACGTACAGAAGAAATTGGGATCCCTGACAAAGCTCCACTATTGCTGCTGAGTATCAGAGGCTACGCTGCAAGACGCGCTCGATGACGTAGACTGGGACATCTTCCGAGCCTGCGCAGAGGACATCAACGGGTTTGCGGAGGTAGCAGTTAGCTTCGTTAGCGCGCTTGCAAATGAAGTTGTCCCCACAGTGAGGTTCAAATAGTTTCCGAACCAGAAGCCTTGGGTGGACCGATCGATCCGCGATGCTGTGAACGCCCAGACCGCTGCTTATAATGCTGCTCTTATCAAGCAGCTAACGCTAGCACCCTGGTGACAGAGAACGATGATGTCATCAGTGAGGAACGCGTCATCAGCACGACGTGGTGGTGCTGGGCTTCATCTCCAACAACGATGAGTCTGTCTACATGGAGGAAGTGGAGAACCTGGCACTATGGTGTCAGGAAAACCGCCTCCAGCTGAACGTCAGCAAGACGAAGGAGCTGGTGGACTTCAGGAGGACACAACAGGACCACAAACCCCTCACCATCAATGGAGCTCCAGTGGAGAGAGTGAGCAGCTTCAAATACTTGGGTTTCCACATCTCAGAGGACCTGACATGGACTGAGCATATCTGTGCTCAGATGAAAAGGGCGAAGCAGCGTCCGTCCCACCTGAGACAGTTGAGGAAGTTTCCCCTGCTGTCCTCAAGGCTTTCTACTCGGGCGCTGTCGAGAGCATCCTTACACAGAATATTTCATCCTGGTTTGGGAATAGCTGTGTACAGGACAGGAAAGCCCTTCAGAGAGCGATCCGGGCAGCTGAACGCTGCTGCAGGACATCTACACCAGGAGATGTATGTAGAGTGTGCGTTATTACTTTGCTGTTATTATTTGAAAAGAATGAACCTGCAAATCAGAATCAAGCTGAGTAAGCTGGATCAATCACAGTGTTATTGTGGTGACATCTCCATCTCCTGAAATATGATGCGGAACGAAATATGAACTGTGTGGTTATTTGACATGTCGATCAAATGGCTTCATGGTTTTCCTTGGCCAATGAACACTACCATGGATTCCAGACCTTCAGCCATCAGACTGGAAGCTTGGCTACGAGAGCCTACCAGGTACCCTACACTCTAATGGAGGCCAGCTCAGTTAAGAGCACTGTATTTATCGACAGAATTCTCTGCAATGCTGTAAGCACCAGAGGAAGATCCCACGAGGGGGCGGGGTTAGGGCAAGGAGGACTTGGTCTCCATGTAGACACATCACCTAGGACCTCTGCTTCCTGTCTAGGGACCACACACAGAGGTTACATAGACCATAGGGTGCCCCATTCTGAGAAATTAGATCTTTCCTTTTCCCCCTTAGATGTAAAAACAGATGGATTTGAATGAGAGTTACCTCTCCAGGTGGAAGAGCTTCTAGAACAAAATTGCATTGCAACTGCGCACTCCACTGGGGGAAATCTACATAACCCCCGGCCAACCCACCATCAAGGGTAGTGAGGAGGTGACGTGCACGACCTAGTCACCTCCTAATGCACTTCTGGTCTTGAGATACCAGTTGTTTAGACTTGATGGCTCAGGACACGGTAGCACAGGAAAGCATAGCTGTCAGTTCTGGGTCAGGCTCGGACAGCACTATCCAAAGTGTCCTCATCCCCATACTCCAGCTCTCCCTCCCATCATGCAATTCTCATCTGTTCATCCGGAGGAGCACAGAATGAAATGGCCAGTCCCTCATCAGAAGAAACAGCAAGTTAACTCAAGAGCTCCACAGAGGAGTGGGGGGGCCACGAAGATGGACTCAGCGTTGTTGTTGTATTTTGTAATTGTTTTTATGTTCTACCAATTCTTTTTGTATGATTTTCACTGTTTTGCCCATTGTGACGTCTCCTGTCAGTGGTTATTCGACGCTCAGTTGGTGGTCCTTTTAAAACGCCTCTCCAGCTATCCAGAAGTGAACTGGTGCAACTGGGTCACGCTGCTACAGGCTCCTCCTCAGCCACCAGAACAAAGACCTCTGAAGAGTTTTCTGAAGTGCTTTCATATTTATGTGGTCACTGACGAACAGACCTGTTCACTTGTATGAATTATTTCTCTGTGTTTTTATTAAGAACACACTACATACTGACTAACAGAAACTTTTACAAGTATATGTCAACTTATTCTACTAACCCTTAACCTACCCTAACAGTAATCTTGGGATGTAGACTCATTTAAAATAATGTATTCATCTGATTTTAGCCAGGTTTCTGTCAGATGGAGAGATGGAGGAGGTATAGGTGGGTGCACGGAGTGAGACTTCTTTACAAACATGTGAGCACTGATCCTGTCTGAAAGTGTGTGTTTGTACCTGTGTGAGGGGTATTTCTCCCTGAGCGTGGAGATGATGAGCTCCTCCACCTGATGGTCTGCCTCCGTCACCAGGTCTGTTGGTGTGCTCTTGCTGCTCACCTGCTTCTCCTGCTGTACCGCAAACTGAACCATCTGATGGAGAAAACCCTTTTTACTGACCGCAGTAACACGTGTTAATACTGTGCTATTATCTGCTGCTGGTAAACGGATTTGGGGATTGTTTATATATATATATATATAATAAATATTATATATAATATATATATAATAAATAATATATGTACTGTACTATAAAATCTGGTGTTATTGTTAACTACAAAAATGTTTCCGTCAAATGGAATAAAGTTGATAAAAAAAAATTACAAATATAAACAGATTAAAATACTAAAAACTTAATAAAGCGAAAAAAAATAAATAAATAAATAAAGCGAAAATGACATATCTTGCTTTAGCAACTAACTAAAATTAAGTTTCATTTCATATACTAATATTAAAGACAAAATAAAGATACATAGAAATATAATAAAAAAAAACACTCCAAGCACATCCAAAAGATAGAAATACTACATGAAACCCCTAATTAATCTAAATTAAAATGTAATATTTTTTCTTACTAGCTACTAGAAATTGACTAAAATAAAATGAAAATAAATTAAGTTATATAGAAATATAAAAAAATCCAACAAACAAACAAATGACAAAGACCACGTCACAAAGGAGTAAACCTTAAACTGAAATTAAACAAAAAAAGGTAAAATATTCAAATATAGAATTCATTTCTTACAAATATAACATAATAGCAGAACAATAATACTACAAAAACACACAGGACACATGGAATTACCATGGTGCATGCCCAAAACACTGTAATATCATTATATTAAATATTATGTTACATAATATTTTCAGTAGCTAGTGTTTATTATTGCTTTGAGAGTGTTATTAATATAAATAACATAATAGATCATAACATGTAATAGTTAATTATAATAAAGAGTAATATAGTGCTAGCAGCAATACAATAATCATAATAATAATAATAAGCTTTGTCTTATACTCTCCCACAGGCTAAGGTTATATTGTAGTCCATCCTGGGCAAGATAACCTCATCAAAGCTATTTACAACAGCGGCAACAAGATCCGTGTTAGATTAACACGGTAATATACACAACAGCGGCTCATCATATCTGTGCGTTTATCCTCTGCACAGCCGGTACCGTCACGTTTAGAGTCGGTCGTGATTGAAATGAATGAACCGAATAACGTGTTGCGACGTGTTAACGTTACCTGTCCGGCTCTGCGCGCGACCTGCACGGCTACATCCAAACAGTCGCTCCAGTCCTCCATCGCGATCAACGGATCAGCGGAGAGAGGCCTACGCGACACATCCACGACCTCTGATCAGTCTGATCGATCACGGAGACGGGATCCGTGCAGCTGCAGACCGACGGAGATCCCCGGAACCCAATGCTAGCGTGCGCTAATTACACACATGCTAAGCCGGTTTAATACAGATTAGCTCATTGCTCGCGATTTTTTAAAGTTCTATAATATTTTAAAACACGTTTACTGATAGGTTAAAGTATATGTATATTGAAAATAAAGAAAAACAATTAAATGTTCGCGGTTTAAAAGAATTACACTAACCTCAGTCACAAGAGGGCGCCAAAACCAAGGCCATTTCTACTTCAGCATCAGTTTTTATCCTTTTCCTGTTGAAATTCCTAAGTTATTCTCTGTTGTATTCTAAAAGCTATTTAGCTATTATTATGAAGCTATTATGAATGCAACTGATAAAGTTACAAAACACCGATCTTCTATATCTGTATGTTGTAATATTCCTGTCAAAACATCAAGATTTACCATGAAGGCAAAAATGAATGCTCTTAAAAATACATAAATATCTATGTATGGTGGGTCTTTGTTATCGGACGATGATGATGTGTTTATTTTAGATTCTACTCATAACTATCTCTACTACATGCCAGACATTTCTAAAATAGGTATCTAGTGTTCCCTGTCGACACTTCGCAGCAGAAGGTTCTCCACGGCGTCTCCAGACTCTGTCACATGTTCAGTGTGAAGCTGTTTTCATCTGTGAAGAGCACAGGGCTTCAGTGGTGAATTTGCCAATCTTGGTGTTCTCTGGTAAATGCCAACCGTCCTAGTCTGTAAGCACATCGCCCACCTGTGGACACCCTCATGAAGTCTGTTTCTGACGTTTGATCAGACACATGCACATCAGCAGGGCTCTGGTGGAGGTAGCGGTCCTCCTCGTCTCCTGATGTACTGGTCTGTCTCCTGGCAGCGCCTCCATGCTCTGGACACTACGCTGACAGACCTTCCTGCCACAGCTGGCATTGATGTACCTGAGCCATAGTGTCTCTAGCAGACGCTATACTCGCTCCCGTGTCTCAGAGAACAGATCTGAGAGACTGAACTACACGAAGTTAGCCAATCAGAACTTTAGAAGGAAGCTGTCGGCCAATCACTTGAATTTAGGGCGGGGCTACACTTTTGAAGGTATCTAAATAGCAGAAAAAGTCCGAAGCTAATGAGATGAATGTAAACAAAAAAGTTTGTTAAATATACACTTTTTTTTCATAAACAAAAATGTATATGAATTAAGGACCTTAAAAACTTTAAAAAAAGCTTAAATTACTGCCATCTTCTGACTTTTCAAAGCAGGACCTGATAGCACGCCATGTTTTAGTTTTTATTTAGATTACGTATTAATAAACAAGCACAATATTAATAAATATAATAAAGGCAGAGTTCGAGAGTCAAGACAAACTTTTATTTACAGCATCAAATTTGTTGCCATTAAAAATATTCTTTATAGTAACAAATCAATTTACAGTTATAACTATAACATGAGTTAAACATACGCTGAAAGAAGCTCTTCATATATATATATATATATATATATATATATATATATTTGTGTGTGAGAGAGAGAGGGTGGGGGTTATTATTGCTGTGGGATCTGTTCCTGGGAGTGATCTTAACATCGTTCAGGAGCTCAACATACAAAATGGCTTTTTTTTTTAAACAGAACACAGAAACACTCTTAAAATAAAACTGGATTAATTTACATTTAAATCTGCTTCCCATCGTGTCGCAGAACACACACACAACATTCATTTTGTACATGGCAAAAAAAAGGAATGATCACAAGCTTGACCCTTATCAAATCTGTAATGCATGGCACCAAAACAAATAAGGAAGCAAGGCTCAGAAAATATAAAGCAGCACAAACAGAAACAAGAGCAACCAGTGAAACAAAAACTGTTTGGCTTACAATTGAACTCATGAGGAGAGAGAGAAGAGACAGAGACAGAAGCTCAGTAGATCAGCTCTCCAGGCAGAGCTGAGAAGGGCTCCTCAAACTTGAAGCGTTTGGAGATGGCCTTCTGGTCCGGGGTCAGGCTCTCTTTATCAGAGGACTGCCGGCACTGACCCAGGGTGTAAGCGGCCATCACGATCAGCTCCGGAGCGCTCTCCTCCTCCTCCTCCTCCTCGTCTTCGTCAGCAGGACTGAGCGGCTCTGAGACGCTCTCCAGAAGGGCCTCCTCCGGCTGGAGCCACTGGTGCTTCAGACACTCTTCTGCAGAGGCTCGGCTCCTGAAGACAAACACACTCCTGTTTCTCATGGACACTGTTTTTTTTTGTCATTTACTCGCTCTCAAGTTTCTAGCGTTACACAAAAGAGGATATTTGGAGGAATGCTGGAAACCGAACAGCCGCTGACTTCCACAGGAGACAGAAACAATACTATAGCAGTCAGAGGCGTTCGGTTACCGTCTCCTCTCGTGTTTAACAGAAGAGTTTCTCACATTTACTCTGACTTTTACTTCTCTTCTGTCTTTCGTTCTGCTCAAAATTCTACTTTATAGTAAAAAAACTTCACAATTCTGAGAAAAAATGGGCTTTCACAGAACTATACCTTCAAGAGAAAAGCCGACCGTTTGTTAATTTTGTTTTTTAATTATAAATGGTATTTCTTCAACATTTTAACTTTTTATTTGCTTAACTTTCTTCATGACATCATCCAAGATGTGACATCAAACAACAGCACACGCATCAATGAATATGAGTTTTATTATAATTTTATTAATATATTAATAATAAAATTTGTTGTCTTGGTTTGTTTCACTCTAAAACATTTAATACCGTTTTATGAAATTAACGAAAAGTTAGAATAAAAGCAAAATGTAAAAAAAAATATAACTATTATTAAGTGTTTCTGCTCACAGAAGCTATATTTATTAGATAAAAAATACGGTAAAAACAGTAAAATTGTGAAATATATGTTCTGTGTGGATCTGTGTTAAAGTGTGTTTCTGTGATGTTCAGCATCATTCCTCCAGTCTTCAGAAATCATCATAATACACTGATCATCAGTGCTGCTTCATATTTTTGTGGAAACAGAATGGATGTAAAGTCTTACTCTGGCTCTTTGAGGAGCAGGCTCTTGATGAAGTGGATGGCGGCTCTGTCCAGATGCTGCAGCTCCTCCTCGGTGTAGCTGATGTTGATCTGAGAGATGTTGAGGAAGGTCTCCTGCTTATCGTCCCCCAGGAACGGAGAGATCCCCGTCAGCATCACGTACGCCAGGACACCGATGCTCCTGTGAGAGAGGATCAGCACGAGCGTGTGTTAGATCCTGAGAATCTCTGAATGCAATGAAGAGTCTGCTTATCACCTACAAACAGTAGGACCGGGGACATAAATCAAGAAATGATTCAGCGTTGTCTCTGAGATTTTCCCAACGGGTGGTGACTCTTTCTCAAGTCTGAAGAATGAATGAGCATGCTTCAGAAAATCAACCCCAAAGCATTTCTCGATCCCAGAGCACTGTTTATAGATGACAGACAGACTCCTCTCAAAGCAGCATCGTTGATATAAAAGTTCTCAATGAATAATATATCCTGAAGCCGAACAGCAGACTGAACCAGTGACAGAGAATAAACACACAGTTCCTCTTGAGGCTGGATCACAAACATATGGACCTTCAGGAGGCTGGCGTGAAACACGGTAAACTCACCACATGTCAGTCGCTGTGCTGATTGGCTCGTAGTTCAGGATCTCTGGTGCTGGAACGATAAAGCAGATCATTGACATGAGTCCAGCGTCTGAAGATGTGACTGCTAGTACAGTAGACACCATCACGTCCTAAACTCAACACGAGTGCTTTGTGTTTAAATGTGGCTCTTACCCACATACTCCGGCGTGCCCATGATCTCCCTGATCTCCTGACCGCTGCTCACCAGCCTCGACAGGCCGAAATCCACAACCTTTATATCCCCGAGAGGAGACTCGCTGGTCAGGAGGATATTCTGAGGCTGAAGGAGAAGAACGCACGATAAAGACACTGCTAATCATACGTGATATAATTACACTCGTGTAGCTCTGGTGAATGAAGCATCAGCCACAGAAGTGTCCAGTGCATCAAACAGCGCTGCTGATCTAGCTCAATGTGAATTCTGAAGTGTTGCTGATGTACTTTGAGGTCCAGATGCACCACGTTGTTCCGGTGAAGGAAGGAGACTCCCTCCAGGATCTGCCTCATCAGTCTCTTCACGTCTTCTTCTGTGAAGGCCTCGTCTCTGTCTGCCACGCACTGGTTAAAGATCTCCCCTCCTGCAGCGCTGGACACAGACACAACACGCTTTAGTCGCTGTGAGATTTCACAGAAAACATACGCTCATAATGATTTAGATTAGACCTTAATGAACCGAAAACAGCTTTTAGATAGATTTGAAATTATCATACGTTATATTTAATAAATTGTATTTTAAATGACATTTTCATTCATCGAGGATGCATTAAACTGATCAAAAGTGACGGTCAATAGATGTGTAATTCTACAAAACATTTCTATTTTGAACTTCTGTGAATTCTGTGAATCATGAAAAAAAATTATGATGGTTTCCAAAAAACATATTGAGCAGCACAACACTGATAATAACTGTTCAGCGGTAAATCAGTATATTATGATGATTTCTGAGGATCATAAAGACTGGAGTAATGATGCTGAACATCACAGAAAACTATTATTTCATTTGCAAAAATATTCAACAATTTTCCTAGTTTCTAGCTGTATTTTTGATCAAATAAATGCAGCCTTGATGAGCAGAAGAGACTTCTTCAAAAACATTAAAGACACAACATTTTAAACATTATTATTTTAATAAGTTTTGATTCTTAAACAAATGTTTTGAGGGAAACGAGACTTTAGTGTTGACTGAAAAAAGACCAATGTGTGCGCACCACTCCTTTATTCTCCAATAAGCTTCATCAGTTATCATCAACCACACTTCTACAGCAGTTATTAATCTTAGTTCATGCTAACTTCAGCATCAGGCGTTATTAAAATCACAAGTTGTGTTTGTTTATATCAGTTAACTGTATTTTCATTAACATTTACAAAGACCAATAAGAAGCTTAATAAATGCTTTGTTCACATTAGTTCATACGTTAAGTAATGTTGACACTACTGTAAAGTGTTACCAATCACTAGATCATATAAGAGTGATGCGTATCGTGAGACAGATGAGCGGTTTAATCAGAGTGATCCTCATGTTCCAGGCCAGCGCTGGATAAGAGCTGCTTTACCCCGAAACAACACGCCGAAGAGCTGAGCAAATAACATTTCTAAAACGGTTTGCACAACCATGTGACTGGACTACAGCGCCTCCAGAACAATGAGCGCTCTCTCGGCCTTGTGCTTGGGTACGGGACATGCCTGCAACCAAAATAAACACTAAGCTTGTTATGTAGATCAACAGACCATCCCAGCTAAATCTAAATATAATGAACTGCCTCTTCACTCCTCAGATATATCTACTGAACAGCACATTAAACAGTGTTCAGTTATTAGATTCACGTCCTGCGCTCCTGATCAGACAGCGTGATGAACTCGATTAGACACAGACAGCAGCCTCAGGCCGGTGTGTGCACTGAGATGATGTGAGGATGCAGTCTGGCTTTCAAGGACACAGTAAGACATGAAAGCACAGAGTTGTTTAGAGTTCCTGTCCCTGGTCTCTATAATAAACCCATCCCTCATTCAGATCTCATCTAGAGTCGGCTCCGGATGGGAATTGATTTTCCTTATGGAAAAAAACTGCATTACCCATGATGCTGTAAAGAGAATTCCACCAATCAGAGAGTTGCAGTGAGCCAATCACATCACATGAGTGCGAAGCTCCGCCCACTCCCGGACATTATGGAATCACGATAATAAAAAAGTTAAGTAGGATGGTTTTTAATCAAAAATAGTTTTAAAAGTATTGAAGTCAATACAGTCTGAGACAGACAGATGGTTGCTAGGTAGGCATGTGCCGGTATCACATTTTCATGCTGCGATTAATTGATTGAGCTTTTATCACGGTATACGGTATTATCAC
>JAUCNO010001368.1:1723129-1753249 GCA_032353835.1 Enteromius viviparus | reverse complement strand
GAACGCAAAAATCGAAAATTGCATCGCAATCGCAATATTTATCAGAAAAAACGAAATTAGTTTTTTTCTTAAAATCGCGCAGCCCTACTAACCAGCTCCAACTCACACCTGCTTGGAAGTGTCTAGTGATCCCAAAGAGCTCGAATAGCTGGATCATGTGTGTTTGGTCAGTGTTGGAGCTTAACTGTGCAGAGATGTGGTCCTATTTGAGTTTGAGTCTAATGCATTAAAAAGTTGAGTGTAAACCAAACAAACCAGTTTGTTGAGTGTTTGTAGCTTTGTGTTTCACTCTCTGTTTTTTAAAGTCATAATATATAACTTTACTCCCTTAATATTTCCTATAGTATGCATCAAACCTATTTGATTGTTGATCGTTGCTTTAAATAAAAAAACTAATCGACGATTAATCACGTAATCATTCTTTTAAGATACATGAAAAACTCCTTGAAGGTGCTTCAAAAACAGACTGAATGATCCAGCACCTGTCCGAAGACCTCCTCGTTGACTGTAAATGTCAGATCCAGAATATCTGTGATATTGTTGTCCTTCATCCACTGTAAGCTCTGATGGAACTCTTCATCCAGGTATTCTAAATCACTCAGATCTGTCACTCTGTGGAGACATCCCATCAAAATAAATCACTCATCGTTTAAAAATTCACCTTGTCATCTTAACTCCAACAAATTGCTGATACTCACAGTCTGAGCAAGGCCTTGTAGAACGGTCGAGTGAAGAAAGCATCCAACAGATACTGGTGGATCAGAGCCAGACCCAAGATACGGCCGCTGAAACGGAACCTGTGAGAGTATCAAGTCACAATGTTCTGCTTTAATACCGTATAATACATATTCCGTCTTTGAACCAATTATACGCTTTTAAAAGCTTCCTTCTAGATAGGACTTGAAAGTCAGACATTTTGACTTCAATTAAAAGTTGTGAATCTTAACACTGACATTCACCAGACGTGTCCTCTTCTTGGATGAAGTTCAAGGCAAACGCTGAGAATTTGTCTTTGTATTGAGTTTCTTAACACTATAATTTACTCAACAAGAGGGCTATTTTCCCTGTCAGTCAAAATCCCAAAATAAGAGACAAAAACAAAGACGTAGCGTGACCTCTTCTGACCAGAAACATGCGATTCCTCAACCACATGCCACATCAACCAGAGAACTACAAAGCTGAGCTTCAAAAACACTCCAAGCCTCAGCAGCAATGACTGGGGAGAAAGAGAGACAGTAAGGTATACACGGAAGATCTCTCACCACTCCAAATGGTTCTCTACAAAAGCAGACATGGGGCTGATCTGCACTGTGTATGTGTCGTTGGCGGAGTACTCAAACAGACCGTAGTATGGGTTAAACAGCTCCTGAGATAACAGGAAGAAGAACTCCCGCGATGGGCCGCTGTAATCCAAACTATAGGGAACATGAGCACAATATTTCAGATCAATGGAGATCCTAGTTCTGTTCTGTATGTCTGTCAGTAACGTGTGTGTGAATCACAGACGGCTGACCCTTCTTCTCCTACAAAGGTGATGTAGAGCTTGTTTTTCTGGAGCTCTTTGCGTGAGTAGGCCATCACTTGATTAAAGGTGCCTTCCAGTAGATGTTCCCTTCTGATGATGAACCTCCAAAGATAAAATCAATTCAAAATCAGAACAATATCTATCTATCTATCTGTCTGTCATTCTTTAGGGCTGGGTGATATATATATATATATATATATAATGTGCATCTAACTGACACACTTACTTGATTTTTCCCGGTCCCTGGCCGTAGCCTTTAGCCTCCAGCTTTCTGTAAAAATTGCGAAGTTTTGCCTCGAAGTCTCTTCGGTATGGAGCAGGCGCTCTGGCCCTCTGCAAGCCTGTCAAAATATACAATACCACTGCATAAAATTACACACTGGTCCATTTCTTGAACATTTCTTATTTAACAGTATCATACAATGTATTCAAATGTAGTAAAAGTGAGCAAGAAGCCATCTGAGATTTCTAGGGGCCGCAGTGTGAATCAACAAAGTAAATGCAGCAGGGATGTCATCACCATGCTGTGAAAGAGTTTTACTCCTATTCTGAGTTTCTCATCAAACACTTCTATCACAAGTGTAGCGAACAGACTCATTAAACTGTGCTGGCACTTTCTGTGACGGCCGTGATGAAGTCCCTTCGCCGGGGGTGTGGGTGTATATGATCAAGCTCAGTTCAGAAAGATCTGTCCTGACGTGAGGAATGACCTGTAACGTGTTTAAACATGAGGGACGTGGTAGACTGAATACACAAACACACAGAAGAGCTGACGCGGGGCATGATTGCTCTCGTTTTTAGGGAAAAGCCTTCGCTGGGGTTTGGCAAGAGACCGCCTCATGTTACCACAGACGCATTTTAAAAGAGCAGCATGTGGATGTTTGTTACTGAGCGAGAGAAAATGTTTTAGAAGATTCTACTACAATCATTTGGGAAAAAAAACAGTTTGTGTCTTTGGCATTACAAATAGTCCATTTATAGCTAATCATGTCTTTTAGCTTTGATGCTCTGTTTGCTTGTGTTATTCTAGACATTGACATAAATAACGTTTGGTACTGTTATAGTGAAAACAGACCAAAAGTACTGATTAGTCATTAGGATAGAGACTTGGACTTGTAACCAGAAGGTCATGGGTTTGAGTCCCAGGTCCGGCAGGGATTGTAGGTGGAGGAAGTGAATAACCAGCGCTCTCTCCACCTTCAATACCACAACTGAGGTGAGACCCCTGAGCAAGGCAACTGCTCCCCGGGCGCCGCAGCACTGCCCACTGCTCCGGGTGTGTGTGTGTGTGTGTGTGGTTGATCACTTCTCACTGCTGTGTGTGTGCACTTGGACGGGTTAAACGCAGAGCACAAGTTCCTAGTATGGGAAACCATACCTGGCCACATGTCACGTCCTTTGCTTTACTTTCATACACAGTTGATTTCTGTTGGCTACAGATTGAAAGTCTTGCTTTGAAATAGTAATATAATCATACCCGGTGAACTCTGAGGTGAGGATCCAGGAGAACAGCGTGGAGAGAAACTCAGGCCGGGGTGGAAGGAGTGAGATGGAATATACGACATGATCTCGTCATCAAACAGACTGAATGACAGACAGACGGGAGACAATATATCAGAGTGTATGCAGAAAATATATTCATTTATTTATCTATAAATATTGTACACTTAATAAAAGTTAAATATCTCAAAAATGTAAACATATATATATATATATATAACTGGAAAAAAAAAAAAAATTTACATTAGAAATAAAACTTAAAATATTAATAATAATATAATAAAAAGATTCCTTTAATTTGTTTTAGTATTCTATCTATTATTTAACTGTTAGTTAGCTGTTCAAGGAGTCAAACCTGTTAATTAAATCAATAATAACTAGTCCTTCGAGCTGGTTTATGTGAGTGTGTTATATATGTCTGGCATGGAATCAAACACTGAGGACTGTGTTCAAATCCTCCACCACCTGTCAAGTCTTGTGGGTTTGGTTTGCAACAAAAACACTGAAGTCAGGCAGCATTTCCCGTCCCTAACACTGCAGTCACTGTACCTTAACAGCATGACCAGGTCGGCGTCACAGGACAGCTTTTCAACGCCCTGAGGACCTTCGGTTCTGATGTAATGGATTTTCTCCCTGAGAGAAAGCATGCACGGAGCACGTAAACATTCACACAATCTCACACTTCCAGCACACTGAGTAGCGTTTGAAAGGGCTGAACTAATGGAATGGTAATTGTTTCTGAAAGTAACAGTAAAGCGCTTCAGTATCTGAGAGGAGTTCTGGAATGCTTTTAAGATAATGATGGATCTCTGCTGTAGAGTTACTGTTAATGCACCGCCACACACTTCGTTTTTTACAAGTTTGAAGAATGTTTTTGCATCTTTATTGCATCAAACTGTAATTGCATTGCTACATGAGTTTAACACACCAATGTTTGTCATAATGTAGTGATATTTTGGTGTTATTTATATACTATTATAGTATACATTCATATTTTAATCTGTTTAATAATTTAGACTTTTTTAAAGTTTTTAAGATTTATTTTTAGTAACTATATTCCTTAATTAAACTTGTTTTATTTATATCTGTTTCAAAAGAAATACAAGTTTTGTTTACTTTGCTTTAGTTAAATTTTTCATATTATATTTTATTTTATACATATTTTAGTTTATGTTTTTAATTTAATTTTATATTAGGTTTAATTTAGTTTAAGCATTTTGTTATATAATTTTTGTTATTTTATTAGTTTATATATTTAATTAATAAATTAATATTTATTTTAAAGTAATATAATTAAATATAAATGCATATAATTATTTATTATGAATATTTATATATACAATTTATTTTACATTTTGGTAATGTTCTGTAGTTTAGTGCCTATTTAGTTTTAATGCATTTTTATTTTATTTTTGTTTTTGTTTAATTTGAGCAATTTTAGTACTTTATATTTCTTATTTTAGTTTTTGCTAGTAGCAATTTAATTTATCTAAGCTTTATTTAAACGAGATGTGTTTGACAGAAACAGTACTGGTTTGACTCGATGAATCGATGGATTGATGTGGTTTTTCTGGTGTGTTACAATGCTTTTATTTTCTTTGGCATAAAATGACTGTCAGGTTTTCCTCACTGTCACAGAGCATGAACTATTTAACAGAAACGAGCTCTTAACAGTCAAGCGCTGTGCTGGTGTCACCTGAGCGTGTGATTCCTGCCGAGACTCGGCTGCCGTTCCTGCAGCAGCTCCAGTATGTTCGGCTGACGCAGGAAAGCTACAATCTTATCATTGTAAGCTGAAACAGAATAATAAAGAGTGATTAATATAATAAAGACTTCATGTCATATTGAATGCAAAAGACAGTATCATGACGACTCAAGCATAACATAAACAATCATTTAAAAAAAGGTCCAATAAAACAGCAATATTGTGAAAAAAGGATCTGTGTTAAAGTGTATTTCTGCGATCAGAGTCACATGATCTTCAGAAATCATCATAATATACTGATTTACTGCTCAACACACAGCATTTATTTGAAATAGAATAGTTTAAACATATTTACTGTCCCTGTCACTGAGGAACACAAGTATTTTGAGTGTAGTTTTTCTTTGGTTCTGTGGGTATAGCTGGTCATCATCACTGACTGACCTAGAGGCACTGAATCAGGCTGGTTCTGACTCCTGACCGCCAACACTCTGCTGACCAGAGACGCTCCTCTGCTGCGGGACACTTCTGACGCCTGAGACACAACAGCATTACAGTCACTGCATGACGGAGAGTGTGTGTGTGTGTGTGTGTGTGTGTGCCGCACCTCTCCAGCGCTGTAGCTGCGCAGTCTCTGTAAGTGTTGTCTGTGTGTGAGGTGATTGGGCAGGCGTCCGTTCTGAAGAGGAATCCTGGGGTCAATGAAGGTCGTCGCACGACTGTTGTGATCCACAAAGAAGGACTGCCAGCGCAAGAGTCACACAGAAACATGTCATGAAGACTGAATGCCAGTCTAGCCGTGTGTGTGTGTGTGTGTGTGTGTGTGTGCGCTCACCTTGCCCTGTGGGTCTGTCTTGATCTCCCAGCCTCTCGGCAGCTCCAGCTGAGAGTCAGCGAACTTGTTGAGGAAAGTGACGAGATCACGGTTGTGTTGATATCGCTCAAAGTTGCGTGCATCTCTCCGTATTTTCAGAATCATGTGCTTCAGGCAGGTGCTGTTAGTAAACATCCGATACGCACCCTGAGGAAGAAAGACAGGTGTGTGTGTGTGACATTTATTCACATTTATTCTGCTGGTATTCTGAAGGTTTTGCTGCAGATGTTTTCACACATCCCAATATATCGTATTTGGGTTTCAGGAACCGGAATATTGCCTCGGTCTGGTTATAACTATCAGACGTATCTTATTCTGAGAGCAATCTCAAACCGAACTCACAGCAGGGCTTCTGTGAAATCATGAATATTCAATCAATGCTTTCTATTCACGAGAGTGAGCTCTTCGTACATGACCTGCATGAAACAACCCGAAACAGAATGAAGACGTCTCGGAGAGACACAGACACAGAAACACAAAAAAACCATCTGCACCATATTGAAAGGAAGTGAGGAGAGTGTCTCGTGGATCCTCTCGTGTCTCAGCTTTATCTCTGACTTGTTAATGTCTGTTATCTGTTGCAGGGCAGCAGGAGAGCTTATGGGATCAATAAAGAGGGAATCTGCAAATAGTTCAATCTATATCCCCCTTCAACTAAAGTGCGATGTACTGGACAGTGTTTGTTCATCAGCTCAGAACTGATCCTGGCACACAGCAACTGAAGCTGATCAAATCACCTACAAATGAGTCTTCTTTCTTCAAGACGAAACACAAACTCTACTGGAAGCTTCTTATTTGGACTTACGTAGTTAGCGTGAAGGACAGTGAAGAATTCTGGGTGAGTGACGAACTTCACGGCTGGACACTGGAGCAGAAGAGTCACGTTCTGATTACTCACCGGAGAAGAAGGACCCTCCCTTCGCTGATCTACAGACATCACACACACACACACACACACACACACACACAGGTTTATTTAAAGGAATAGTTCTGGCAAAAATTAACATTTGCTGCAAATGTATTTAACCCTCAGCTCATACGAGATCAGAATGAGTGTATTTCTTTATCAGGTTTATAGGTAAGTGCCTCTGCATCAGTGTCTCAGTAATGGAAGTGAATGGGTGCCGTCAGAAAGAGAGTCTAATAAAAGAGTTATTATGGATTATTGACATCTTCTCCAGATGTTAACTGATGGACTGGAGTGCTGTGGATTATTCTAGACTTTAATTCTGACGGCACCCATTCACTGCAGAGCATCCATTATTGAGGCATTTCTCTAATCTTAGATGATCTGAGGGTGAGTAGATTTTTATTAAAATGTCAGCATTTCTCCTTTAAGCTTGACACAGTACAGAATTACTGAAGTAATTTTAATCCATGTTGGAGTTTAGAAGATCACTTGTCTTCAGTCGACTGGTTTCTACAAGCATCTCACTTTCAGTGTATGAAAACACAAACATTATAACTTCAAATTCTGGATCTATGACACATATAACTCCTGCTCAGAGCTCAGAGACTGATGAAACATCATCTGAAGACAGGTCCACCTGGAGCTTGTGTAGATTCAGTCTCTGTGTCTCCTGGGCTGTTTCTCTCAGCTCCGTGGCCGGACGGGTCATCTTCAGTGGCCATCGCTCTCTGGATGTTCTGATACCTGGAGACAAAACAGCACTGCGCTGTTCATACCGTACACAACTTCTGCCTGTCTGTGTTTGACAGTATTATTCACATACTCTGCATTTTATGAATGGCTTGCCCTCTTTTTGATAATGGGAATTGATTTGTTTACTATTATTTAATATATTATTTGATATGTTGACAAAACATCCATCTAAATCGTTTTGGAAGGTACATATTTAACAACAAATGTAGCTTATTTTATATGAATCTTAAAGTTTCTCTTTTTTATGAATTTCAAAGACAAATATTAATAAAAAAAGGCTACCTGCATGGTTTTGTGGCCACAATTTAAATAATATTAAATAATAATTATTTACACTGCTGTTAAAATAATGTAATTTTAAGGACCATACTTGTCTGCTCGCCAACTCTGCATTAAATCAGAAATAAAGTAATATAGATGTGTAATTCCTGTGTTGTTTTTAGATTTAAATGCACTTTGGGGTCGTCACAAAGAGACATTTAGTTGTGTTAAAGTACTTGACTTGACTTGACATGTCTTTAATGTCATTTTTGATCAATTTCACAACCCCTGGCATGCTGTAGTATTACAGACTCCTGTAGATGGCAGCATCAGCTCAAATATACTCGAAGCAGTTTTCTCTCGTCGTTTTTCTCTCGCATGACAACAAAACATTTCAAAGAGTAGCTATACAGAAAAGAGCAGGAGCTATTCTACAGGGCTATGAATGACCACACCATTCCCAGTGCTCCTGTAGTGTAGTGTCTGAGGACTGATGGAGATCTACCTCCGGTTGAGCTGCTCCATCTGCTGCGTGGAGCCGGATCTCCGCATGCCGCTGCACTTGGCTGCATGACTGGGTCTCTGCCACGTGGTGGTGCGGTTCACATGATCCACGTAAAACACACGGCCGTGACTGTCTATCCTGGCCTCCCAGTCTGAGCCACACACAAACACATAAACTCGCTTGTGAATATATATCATACACATCTATAAAGCAATTCTTTTAAATATCTGAACCGAGTTTGAGCTGGTGTTACTGGACCAATAACATTAGTTAACCATAAACATATTAAATGCACAATAAATGGTATATTTGTTAACAAATTATGATGATGTTTAAAAATCATTATTTTTAAATAAAACTTTTATCTAAAATTCTGTAATCTATAATAAAATATAGTGTTATAATGTTAGTAGTGCTGTCATCCAAAATGTACACTTTTGTTTATGTATGTGTACTGTGTATATTTATTATTATATTAAATTAAATATTATTATTAACATGTTTTTTTAGGCATTCTAATTACAGCATCTCGTGTAACACACACACACACACACACACACACACACACACACACACACACACGCACACACACTTGGGTGTCACACAGACAGAGTTGAGATCTTGTTATAGTTCAGGGCCTGGTGAACTAGAGCTCTCCGTGAGGGACAGGGTCTCTGTGTTTCTCTGCCTCTCTCTGAACACAGACAGACGTTTGCCAAACCACACTCATAACTGCTAAATAGCAGATTTACACAGAAATCAATCAACAACCGATCTACATTACAAACCCCTTGAGATCCATTCATTTATCTTCATTACTCACTGAGGAACCTGGACGGGTCTGTGGCACATTCCAGCATAGTGTGTGTGTGTATGTGTGTGTGTGTTAGATAAAACAAAAAACCCATGTCAATGAATGTCAGTACTGTATTTCTGCTGTCCGAGGCGTTTGAGAGCATCTTAACATGTTTCTGTTTTACAGTAAAATGCCACTACTGTACATAACCTCATAAACCGAAATCCTGCAAAATATGAAGATCATAGCAATCTTACGACAATCTATGCCATAAATGGGAGGTTTTTAACTGATGGGGTGAGATTTATTCTTTCAGTGTCAGATCAAAAAGTGCAATACAATATTAATGCAATAATAAAATACAATACATACAATTTATTATTTAACTGTAAATAATATATGTGGTTTCATTAAAATATTAGTGCTATAAACATAAAAATATATACTACTTTAATAAATCACAATTTTTGTAAACCACTCTTGTTTGAAAAATTACCCATGCAAATGAGTTTATATTAAATAATTTGAATTATTCGTATTCTATTCTATTAGCTTAGTTTTCCTACACTTCCAAGCTTCGTATAACTTGATAATAACTGGCTTTTAAAGTAACATTCATAGAGCAGCTGCAGGTTAAAACAGATTAAATAAAACCTCAGTATGCATACTCAGCCTCTTTGTGGCCCGTGTCACTATGGCAACTGTGAAGAAGCCCTTGAGAGATCAGATCAGACCATCACAAATCTCTTAAGAGACGAGCTGATTTATGTCAATTGTGCTTCGAGTTCCCCAGAAACCCTCTCGAGGAGAGAGTACAGATCAATTCTGACTCCTAAAGACTTCAAAGCTCTTGTCCTGCTCACTTGTCTAAACAAGCCTATGATATCGTGTACTAAACACATTCAAGCAGGTTTTAAGACCCAAACGGTCATTTCTGGGTTCATTTCTGTTGATTGTGAACAATGCAGATATTATTCAAAGACCTGACACCTGCTTGGATTGCTCTGACTAGTGAACTCTAAATGAGGCTTGATCTGGGGTTTGTAATAAGTATCAGATTGCATTTCATTGTGTAGCCAAAACTTTGAGTAAGGAGAGGGTGAGGAATGACCCTGAGATGGACAATGATTTGAATGGGAGTACGCTTTAATAAAAATGAGATCAAGTGATCTCGAGTCAGTTCAAGTCATGCACACACACTTCTAACACTCAAACACATTCACATACAGATGAAGGGAGGTTAATGGCATAAGCGAGGGTTAGGTGTGATTGAGGAAAGCTTACTTGGTGGTAATGATTCATCAACACTTGGGTAATGATGGGGATCAGGCCGCAAAGCAGGAAGCTGAGTGATTGCATGATGACGGCATTGCACATGACAACTGCCTACAAACAAAACCAAATACAGGCCCGTGACTTATGACAGTCTGCGTATGCCATAAATCAGTGGTTCTCAATTTGTGGGCTGAGATTTCTCCTACAGGTGTCACACACAATCTAAACAATGCAATAAATATAATAGCTAAATATTTGTGTTGTTTGAAAAAAGAAAAAGTCTGGGGTGGGAAGTTTTTTTATTTATTTTTATTTTTTGAAAGCTAGGATGTGTTAAACTGATAAGTGATGCTCAAAATACATCACAGAAATAAATAAATGTATATAATGCTGAAAATACAGCTGAACATCACAGAAATTAAATTAAATATATATTTTAAAATAGAATAAAAATAGAAACCATTATTTTATGTTGTTATAACATTTTGCAATATAATATTTTTTCTGTATTTTTGTAATACACTAAAAGTCTTACCGATCCCAGACTTTTGAGCAAGAGAGTACACACACATATATATATATATATATATACAGTATGTATATATGCACACTTTTTTATTATTGGGAGTCTATTGTGTTTCAAATCTAGGTCCTGAGGCAAAACAAGTTGAGAACCACCAGCATGAATAATATATAGGCTGAATTCAGGGCCAAAATTGTCAAAAAGATACACAATTTATCTGAATTCGCTTTATATATGCAATATCTCGTAAAGCAAATTACTGAGATATCGTGGACCAGGTAAGCTTTCTGGTGACTGGTCTTTTAAATGTGGGCGGTAAAGGTGAAAGACTAATTAGAGAGTCTTTATCAGTTCTCAACAGGTGGAGATCATGTTCAACAGCGTACAGCTGTAATTGGCAACCAAACTCATCACAGGGCAAACCAGCAAGCAATTAGAAGTGGTGTGGCTTTCTTTTAATGATGGTGTTATACGACAAAATCCGCCTGTGCTTTACTGAAGGATAAAAAAAAACCTATTACAACAACAGACATCTGGCTGAGCAAGTTTGTTCAGTGTTATGAGTGTTTCAATAATTGTTAAATCTTTAATTTCTGTAGTATGCAGTGTGTATTCATTTTCAAAGATCCCTGGGTAAACATTGCGATTAACCAGATTTGAAGAAACAGTTTACCGTTTTTGTGAAGTGTTGTAAAGGCTTACAATCAGAGTTTGGAGCTTGTGTCATTCATCTATCATTTCCTTTGATTTTAGGCATTACTCATGGGTAAGGGTAGGTTTAGGTCTAGAGATATGGTCAAGACTATGTTTTTGCATTAAAACGTTGTTCCAGGGTCAAAATCAGGATATGTGTGTATAAAACCAGTCAAAATCACCTAGATACATTTCCAACATAACTCTCAGTTTATAAGACATAACAATATTAAGCATTGTGTTAGTCAATTCTGAACATAGCTCAGTTCGCCTAACTAACATGAAGTTAACAAAACTCATCTGCTCACTGAGATTAACGCAGGAGTGTCCAGTCCTGCTCCTGGAGAGCCAATGGCCTGCAGAGTTTAGCTTCAATCCAAACTGAATACACTTGAACAAGATATCAATATCTTACTAGGATACTAGAAACTTCAAGGCAGGCGTAGAGGCAAGATGGAGCTAAACTCTGTAAGAAAGCAGCCCTCCAGGACCAAGTTTGGACTAGTGCAGGGGTGGCCAATGTCCTACAGAGTTATACTTCAACCTAGATAAAAACTCAGCTTTACAGTAACCCCCAGACCTCGATTAACTTGTTCAGGTGTGTTTGATTAGGGTTGGAGCTGAACTCTGCAAGAAAGTGGCCCTCCGGGACTGAATTTGAACACCCTCGGGCTGCGTTCAAACTGTGAACTTTACTGCTCAATTTTTGCTTAGATCTGACTTTTTGTTGTACAGCTGTTTACATTGGTGCTTTAAATGTGGCCAATTTCATATTTACAATTTGAAAAGGTCATGGTTGTGAATGGACCTGGATGCGCAAAACAATGATGCAGCAAAATCCACCCAGTTGATTCTCAAAACGAGTCCAAAATTAGTGCAATCATGTTCCGAGGGGTAAATATCAGGGTAGTGGGAAGTCTTATCAACCCATAAAATGAAAAAAACTACACATAACAACAGTGGGAAAAAAAAGCATATTTCCAATGGGAAATAGTGGATTTGGCAACACTTGAGCAGTGCGCCAACATACAGAAGTAAACATGGAGGACATAAAGTAAGAAATCATGTGTTTATTATAGTGTGAATTGCTGCAGAAGCCAGGGTCTGGGCAACTTCGATCCTGGTTCTCCAGAGCTTAGTTACAACCCTAAATTAAACACACCTGCCCGTAACTTTCTGATATTGAAGACATTTATTAGCTTCTTTAGGTGTGTTTGATTAAAGTTGGAGCTAAACTCTGCAGGACACCGGCCCTCCAGGACCAAAGTTGCCCAGCCCTGGACTAGACGCTAATACGAGATAAAATTAATAAAAAACGTATCTTCTTTTTCCCCAAGCAACACGTTTTAGCAAACATCAAAGACTTCTTTAGCAAACATCTTTCCGCCATGCATAATTTGGACAAGGCTCCTCACCTGTTGATCTTACACTAGGCCCAGGCACCGGTGACATCTCCACCTCCCCTTCTCTCTGGGGACTTTCTTCCGATGACGACTCCCTCCAGTGAACCAACCCATCTCCTGGCTCCCTTAGATCCGGACTCTGCATCGCGTCTGAGACAGACTCAAAAGCACTGTTCTCCTCCTCTTCCTCCTGCGAGGAGAAAACGGTGCTCTCTGACAGACGAGTGCTGTCAACCGAAGAGAGGCGTGTATGGCTGCACAGGTGGTTACGCCCCTCGTAACCCGAGTTACTGTAACAGGAAGTGCTGTAACAGGACGTGCTGTAACAGGAAGTGCTGTAGCAGGAGTTGTCACAGAGTTCACACTCACTCTCTCGAGGTTCCCTTCTGTTTCCAACTCCACCACCCACTTCCATGTGTTCGCTTTCCAATCGGAGTGTGGAAGGTGGGGGTCTTTCACCTTCCAAAAGTTGGTTGAGTTCGGAAAGGCGTTCTATGGAGAGGCTACGCGGAAGAGTACGCCTGCAACAAGGTCTAGGACACTCGGGCACGATGGATGGAGACTGGGCTTCAGACACCTCGTCTTCTACCGGCTCTTCCTCTTTGTCCTCTTGGGGTTTCACTGTGACTTCCTCAGAAGATTCCGGGTCTAGTACCTCGTCTTCTTCTTGGCTGTCATGGTGGCACTGAGCTGACGGCAAGCTGTGCAGCAGATGATGAATGCGGATGTAGTGAGAACGTGGCGTCTCTGGTTCCTCACAGGCCGAGGCGATGACCGTCTCCAACTCGGACACCGGAAGTGAACAGGGCCGGCTCTTGCGCTTCAAGGCACCCCGCATCCTTGGCGAGCAGGGTTCTTCCTCATTCCCATCTCCTTCCAATTGCTCTGTGCCTTCCCCAATCTCTGCATGCTCTCCAGTAGGTCCACCTGTGTCTTCAACACCATGGTTCTCTAGAACCTCCAACAGAGTCTCAGCCACAGTTTCCTCCTGCATCTCCTCGGACTCTGTTTTTCCAGGGTCTTGCTCTGCAGTTTCTCCCTGAGTGGCATCGCTCAATAGTGTCTCCGCTCGAGCTGTTACGAGCTCATCAGCTGAACCTTCTGCCTCTGGCTGGGTGTCCTTACTGGGCTCATCTAGAGAGGTGAGCAGCACATCGTCCTGGGCCTCTACCTCTGGAGGAGTTTCATTAGGCAGCTCCAGCATGTCAGGTCCCAAACTCATTGCATCCTCCACAGGCAGGTCAGAAGCTGGTGGAAGGTCCTCGTTGGGCTCCTGCTCCGGTGTTGTATCAAAGACTGGCATTGCATTGAGCGACACCTCCTCATCATCTACCAGAGAGAATAAGCAAATCTGTCAATATTGAACAGAATTGCTTTTAAGCATGTATTTTACTAGCATATTGGCTGTTTATTAGTACTCATAAAGCACATATTAATGTCTTATTCTGCATGACCATTTTCTATCCCACCCCATACGTAAACATCACTACTACAAACAATTACATTACTATCAATAAGAAGCTTGTAGGTTACTCCTTAAATAATTTGGGAAATAATAAGCATTGGTTGGGATAGTTCTTTTAGAGGTACAGTACATTATCTTTTCAGTGGGGCAATAACATCAGAAAAACACCTTTAATGGTAACACTTTAGACATTCTACTAATAGTAAGCAACTTTTCAACCACAGTACATGTCAACTAGCAGTCATCAGAGTATTAGTAGACTTTGATTAATATCTTCTAACACAACACACTACATACTGACTATCAGAACCCTAAACCTACCCTAACAGTCTAGTCTGAGACATGTAGTTGAGAATTAGTTAACATGTCGTTGACGTAGTTACAAAGTTACATACTGTAAGTAAATTCAAGTTACTACTAATAATAAACAATAACAGTAAATATCAAACAAAATAACTAGCATGGTTAACATAGTAACAAAGACACAGTATTTGTCTCTCATGTTGTTTGTGAGAACAGATGCATTAGTGAACGTGCTGCAGACCTGGATGAATTGACGAAGTTATCTCAAAACGAAACTGCAGCTGGCCGCTGACATGATCTGTTGGAAGCCGTCGGCCTAAGGTGTAACTCACCACACGGTCCCTGTTTTCACACACGAGAGACATTTTAAAGCAATTTAGCATCAAATAAATCGACTGGCACATCAAAAACCTCACTGCAGGAGTCTATCTGTGCATCTTCAGTCTTTTAAATCAATGTACCTTCTTGTACACAATAGAAATAATTCGATACATTTAAAGCGATGCACAAACGGACCAGTAATTTGAGAAACGAGTCAAGCAGACTCACATCAGATGAAATTGAATGATTTGCAGCAGTATTATCAGAGACTTACCCGATAGCATGCTTCTCCAGCAGCCTCTGCACAGGCACCACTAACTTCCCCAGGAAGCGTTTGATGATGGGTCTGCTTTTAGCAAATTTATCTTTAACCTCAATCTCCAAAACGTCCGTCGGCAGGGACACAAAGTTAAATCGCTGTGAATACAAAAAATACAGAAGAGTGCTCAGCTCTACATCAACAGATTGGGGTTAACTGATGGTTTTCATTTCCCCCCTCTTTTTTATTGCATGATTTCCATTATATTTCATTGAGTTTGTTAGCTCAAAGGAATCTGATGGTGAACACTTGAACTGATAATATGCCCCTAAATGATGATTCCTGACCTTCCCAAATAATAACCTGATATTCATTCAATTATATTCATAAACATTGAATGAAACCATCATAGTAAAATAGTAAAATATACAAACTAATTAACTAATAACCTAAATAAACAAACTAATAAATAAATGCTTGTCCATAGCTTTATTGTGGCATTGGCTTATCAGAATATAAGAAAACAATTATTTGTAAAAAAACAGTTTGATATAAGTATGTGTAAAATATTAATAAAAAATATATATATATATATATTTTATTTAAAATGTTAATCAAAATTTAAATTGCCTTTATTATACCATTTGGCATATAGAAATATTCACAATTAAAAATAATAATAAATTAAAATATGCTCAGCTATTGTTTTGATTTTATTGTACCACAGAATATAAAAAAATTATTCTTCTGATGAAATTCATAAACATTTTTTTTTTAACTTACACAAATTGAATACTTACAAAAATTAATTTCATTCACAAAAAAAAAATAACAATACTACTACTAACAATAGATTTAGATAATAATAATAATGATAATAGATTAAGCTTTTGGTCTTATCAGGATAAAAGTGTGTGTGTGTGTGTGTGTGTGTGTGTGTGAGACAGAAGGTTCTTTGTGTTCTGGGATGCTGCATTCTGGCTGCAGTCCATCAGAAAACTGCAGCAGTGACAGAGTCCATGAAAGCATACCATTAGCTTGTTTTGTTCCCTGTGGCAGTCAACCAGTTAACAATTGTTTTTCAAGGAGCCACCTACAGTAGGACTTTTTTGGATGGCTTATCAATCATCGTCTCACAAACAATCTCAGCAGAACCCCTCTCTGCTCTCGTCACCAAATACAGATAACACACACAAGCTGTAGAAATGCCTTTCATTGAGACGTTCAGGGGTTGCGTGCTTTTTTGCCAAAGGCTGGTGCAGCATTAATGTAGCAGAAGCAATTCATTAAGACAAAATAGATGCAAACAGCCACATGCTTACACTCTCCAGAGACACATTTAATGCTGTAAAGGTATAGATTTAACAAAAACCAACAAAAGTTGCATGGTATTACTGCAAGTCTGCATCTGAATTTTGATACAGTTTGTAAATACTAATTATTTTTTCCAATATTAAAATGTTGCCACAGTTTAGAACCAGAGAGACCGTAAAACACACATCCATAAGTCAGGGAGAATAAGAGCTCGTTCAGACATACATGTCTGCTGCTGTCAAACAAGCTCTTCGTCTTGTTGTGGGATATAAATAACACTTCAAAACTCAAACCTTCAGTGTGAATATTAGTGAATGAGACACAGTGTTGGTAAGTTTCATCATAGCTGTGATCCACAGGAAAACTTAGCATTAGTGGAGATGACAAAAAATTGCTTTGGACATAAGAAGAAACACCCAAAATATACACAAAGCCATGAATTAGGTCTGTCCTGGTGCCAACAGCAGATTTCACATTCACTCTCAGCAGAAAGACTTCTCTATATCAACATCAGGACTAGATCTGGGTCAGCGCTAGCCAAATAATGTCATCTGGGATTGATTCATACGAACATATTTGCACTCATCAAGAGCACTATGGCTGCCAGGAGCTGGAATAACATCTGGACGAGATGTGTCGGGTGATGTACTGCAAATTCATGATGCTTGGTTTTGTGGCAATATGAAATTAAGCAAGATCATAAAATTAATGGTCCGTCAAATGCTGTCTCAAAGTGTCATATATATATATATATATATACATTAGTTGTTATATACACAAAACAAAACAACATCATGAGTGATGCTGACTGGGACAAATACAAATGCCTAGAAGACAGCAGAAACAGATTGACAAGTTCTTTAAAAAGAAGAGGAAATATAATGAATGGCTTTTCCATTAGTGGGATAATGCTGCTGCATCATGTGTGTCTAATTCTATTCAGTTATTTATAACCCATTTTACAAGGAAACTAAATATTTAAAACATATGCAGTCATTGGGATTAAACAAATCAATCAAAAAAACCCTCCATTCAGTATCAATGGGATATTCTGAGATCCTGGCAGTAAGCAGGCAGCAAAAGCACCATGGGAAGCTCAGCACGTCACTTTTCATCTAGCAGACAGTAAGTGGTGCCATTAACCCCCAAAGGGCTGCTGGTGAATCCTTTTGTGGCTCACGTTTGCTCTCTGCGGTATTTCTGCCAGCTCAGCCAAGCGTGCGGAGAGAAATGAGCCCATATTTCACCCGCTGACTTACACCGGCGCTACAGACTGAGAGAACCAGCAGCAGAAGATAACAAACCCAATCCAACGGGAATCAGGTGTCGTGTGCAGCACAAGCCTGCTCACTCACTCCAGTCAAGTATGGAGTGCCACAAGGATCCGTCCTAGGACCTCTGCTATTTTCAGTTTGCATGTCACCCCTTAGTAATATTAGAAAATACAGAATTAGTTTCTGTTTTGATATTCTGATGATACTCAAGTGACTACAAGATCAGATAAAACTTCCAAAGTGTCTAAACGAACAGAGTATGTTAAAAATGTAAACAACTACATGAACAATAACTGAAAATAAAATAAAATAAAAAAGATAAAATAACTGATTCAAAGAATGCAAATACAACAATTAAAAACAAATACATTTTGTGCTTCAAGAAAAGGTCTGTAATGTATCAGCTTTCCCCCCACATTTATTTGGCTGTTTTACTGTCTCAGAGAACAAACTCGTAGATAAGAACCAATGTCAAGACATGAAACAAATGCACATGAAGACAGATGATGACTGGATAGCTTTAAGAAAAGAAGTGTAATGCAAACTTGTGCATGTATTTTTATATCTGTTTGTCTAAGGTTTCGTTATTCATTTGGCAGTCCTTTTTTAGTCTGGATGTTACTGAATATTACTAATTAGAGGTAAAGAGATATTTTTAGGGTTTTTAGGTTAGGGTTTAAAGTGTTGAAATGGCATGAGGGCGAGTAAATAATGACAGAATATCCATTTTTAAGTAAACAATCCCTTTAACAACACAGTAAATGTGTTGTTTATGTATTAAATTTTTAGATTTATATTTTAAAAACACATCTTCTCTCTATTCTAACTCTAATCTGTTTTCCCCGCTTGATTAAATACTTTAAAACTCTTTAATATCCACGAATGTTGTTAATATTTGCCATGATATCAGACATCCACAGCTTGCAGAGGTGATGTTTCTCCTAGATGTGCTGTAGCAGAAGACTTCATGTCATCAAGTTCTTCATTTCCATGTGTTTCTGTTCTGAGGGCCTCTGGCAGAAGCAGCATCAGCGAGTCAAAGCTTCAGCACCCGAGGGATCTGCTTCATGTTCGGCTCCAGCACAATCAAACACAGAATCACGAGGAGCAGCTCACCTCTCTCTTCCAGACGGGGCTGATGGTGTTGCAGATGATGCCAGAGCGCTTCTCCTGACCGTGGTGAGGCAGCGCCGGGAAGATGCTGTGCTTTCCAGGCTGGATGGAGATCTTCAGATACGGGTCGGGATTGAAGAACATCCCCTTCTTCAGACCCACTGCCTGAATGTCTGAAATAAAGCATAGCAAAGCAAGTGTTCATGATGAATCCACAACTAAATGATGCAGTATAATTATTAACATATGATTTAAACAATAAAATATCTAATTATTATATTATCATTTCTAAATTATAAAGTTTATATATATATACTGTATATATAGTCTGTATTTATTTGATATAATAACATAACCGTAGTGAATAGTGAAACAATAGCACAAAAAGCAATTTAGAAAAATCTGATAATTACAAACATATATATATACTTTATATAGCTAGACAGATAAATATTGCTATTAAGCTGAATTATTGCATTATGAATATAAATTACACATTTATTACATGTTTACTGCTATGAATAATAGAATTAATTAATATTAATGCTAATTATTTACATTTTTACTCACACACACACACTACATTAACTATTATGCTGCATATAACAATCCATATACATGAACAATTGTATTAAATGTATTATAGTAAATGTAAGCATATATATATATTTATATAATTATATAATTGCATCCAAAAAGTGTTTGTTTAGTGTGTGTGTGTGTGTGTGTGTGTTATGTATATTTACTGAAAATATATTTATTTATATATTTTGAAAATATTTACATGGATTAACATTATTTATATCATATATAAATATATCTTATCATATAAACATTCCACTAATATTGGCACCCTTTGGTAAATCTGAGCAAAGATAAAAATGAATAAATAAATAAAACTGCATTGTTTATCTTTTTGATTTTACATTCAAACTAATTCAAACAAAACAAAGATTTTCTCCTCCTTTTCAGTTCTTTTTCTACAATCATAGATTAGAATTTGTATATTTTTTAATAAAAGATCAGTTTGGATAAACAATGCAGATTTATTTTCACAGCCACCTCTGCTTATATTAATCAAAGGTGCCAATATTAGTGAAGGGCGCTGATATATATATATATAGCTGCTGAACTAAATTAAACTGTAAAATAGCTAAACTAAATTAAATATATATGCTGTTTAATAATGATAACAGTGATGATAATACACATATATGAAAAAAATTATATATATATATATATATGTGTGTGTATGTAATTGGAATTTTAATAATAACGAATTAAGTGAAACGACAATTTACTACTACTATCAATAATATTTTTGTACTAATAAGAGTCCCTGTTAGTTCTCCATTAATATTCATCTGCATATTCTCTCATTTTTGTGCTTTCTGGTGTCCTTGCAATATTAAAACATAAAACAGCGGCGTGTAAGGATTTAAGGCTCCAGCCGTAAAAAGTCTGTGTCTGTGAATAGAAGAGAAATGCAGGAAGCCCCAGAGTCCCGCAGGAGCTCATTATCTGCTCCAGCATCCAGACGAGCGCGTGCCATAATCTACTAACCATCAGCTTAATGCCTTTTTCACACGTCTGAGAGCCGCAGGACCTCCCAGACTCACTCAAACATGTCAAATCACTGCACATTTATTTTTAAAACCGGTTTCTTAAAATGGCTTTCACTAGTGTTACCCAACGGGTTTATATCAGGCTTCTTCTCAAACGGCCCCCCAAGCTAAATACACCAAGAGGTGTTTGCTCGGTTCCAGGTCTTTGCGGGTCGTCTATCACTCTGCGCTAAAGGAGTGGTGTTGTCCAGCTCCCGAGGGCTTTTTCTGCTCACACAGGAGATTCTCTGGCAGCTGGAGCTTCTACAAAGCTGTTGATGTCCAGACAGACCGTAAGCTCACGGCAGGAGATGTGTAATGAATAAAATATACAGCGCTGAGGGAGTCCTGACCATCACAACTTCACACACACAAGAAAACAGGAGGAAGAAAGAGAGACAATGTGATTCTTTTAGGTTGTGATGTTGGATTTATACGGCGTCTTAGTTGTTTCTGCAGGTTTCGTGAAGACTGCCGGGAGCGTGAGACACGAGAGGATTGATGGGAAACTGTTACTCAGTTCAACACAGAAACACAGCAGAGGAAGGTTATAAAGGTTTTATGAAGGCCAGAGAGGAAGAGATGGGGCTGTGACGATGAAAAGCTGTTGAGATGCCAAAATAATGTTCTCTTGAGGATCCAAAATAAAGTAATGAAAATAAACATTGGCTAATTAAACTTCTTAATACGCACAACTGTTCGAAGGTTTGTCAACTTTTTATTTTCTTCTTTAAAAGAAGTCACTTCTGCTCATCGAAGGAGCGTTCATTTAATCTATAATACTGTAAATATACTGTGATTTCAATCATCTGTGTTCTGTGTGGATCTGTGCTGAAGTGTATTTCTGTGATGTTCAGCATCATCACTCCAGTCTTCAGAAATCATCATAATAGACTGATTTAACCAGTTCTTATTATGATTATCAGTGCTGAACACAGCTGTGCTGATCAGTATGTTTGTGGAAACTGGGATGCATGTTATTTTTCAGGATTCACAGATGAATAGAAAGTTCAAAAGAGCAGAATTCATTTGAAATAGAAAATTGCTATAAAGTTATTAATACCTTTACCTTACTGCTTTCAATCAGTTTAATGCTATATATTGTACAGACTACATATTAGATCAAATATTTTAGAATTCTAGATTTTCATAATTTTATAAACAATGCAGCCTATGTCAATTTGATTTATTTAACACATACTTGATAAATCAAAGTACTATTGTCTTACTTTTAAAACCTTACTGACTGTAAGCTGACAACAAAAACACAGGAAACCAATTACTGTAAAAAACAGGCAAGTTACTGCTGTGCAAATTCTTAAATATACTTCATCATTTTTCTTTGCATTATCTCATTACTTTACGCTTGTTTTGAAGGTGAATTATTATATTTATTTAAATGTAAAGAAATGAATGCTGTCTTACCTGACAGAGAGAAGCTGATGAGTCTCCTGCTGCCCAGAGTCTGAGGAAGCTCCTGACTGATGACAGGCTTCAGAGCCTATCAGAGAGAAGCACAGCGGTCAGCTGATCACAAGCACAGGAAGAGCTGCTGGGAACAGGAAGTAGATCTACGTAGGCCACGCCCCTTTCTTTCCTCTTGTAGGCCTGATATACTGTGCTTAAAGCCCATTAGAGTCTGCCGCCTCATGGCTCCAATCAATAGCATGCATTCATTAGGACTGCATCAATGCAGCAGCCAGGAAGAGGAAGCAGGAGAGGCTCATGGGACGGCGCTTCTCAGAAGAGCAAAAACTCCAGCTGATAGAGAACACCAACTCCAGCGCTATTACAGTAAATTAGAGCTGAGACTAAGATAAGACATTAGAAAAAAGATTATGCATCTTAAAAGTGGAACGAAACACAAAGAAGCCTTAATAAAGAAGAAGAGTGTGTGCGGCAAGAAATCCCCTGCAGATAACAATACATGTGTGATGATGCAGGATGACCATAAATTAATGAATAATTAATGCAAATACAAATTAAAAATTCTAACACACTAAAATACGAACTAGAAATCTATATAACTATCTATAAATCTAATAGAAATATCTAAAATACATAAATTCTGACTGAAAATCTAAAATATAATAAATATAATACAAATTAAATTGAATTAAAATGGCCTTGGGGTCCAGTTTCATAAATCAAGCTTATTTCTGTCAGTCTTATTTTGAACCAAATCCATGAAACAAAAAGTGAAATAAGCCTTATATTAGCAGAACAACACGGTGTCCAAACAGAACAGAAACCGGAAAATATCATTGAAATAAAGGATTGACACAAAGTAACAAATAATAAGAGCCTGCACTAGCTTTTCCTGAACCAGACGAACTCATTCCTCAGGATTTAGTGACAGTCCCGTCATTAATGAGATGATGAGGATTGTTTTTATGACCTCTTTCCACAGCAAGACGTGCACACAAACACCTTCCTCAACACTACTGTAATCTCCTGCTCTTATACTTCAGTCTGTCTCCAGTGTTGTGCTGCTGCTGTTTGAGTGTTAGATTAGTATTTTCTAAGTAAGTGTCCGAGGGTGTTGGCAGGGTGTCTTTGTAGCTGCTAAGGTAGTCTGAGTTGTTCTGAGTGCGTTGCTAGGAGCTTCTGGGTGGTTGCTAAGTCAAACGAGTCTCTAGATACAGTTTCATAAATCTCTGTTTAATCTCCAGAAGACACACATGAGTGAAGTTGATTTTTTAGTCCTGTACCTCATAAACATATGATGTACTTATATTAATATATTAATATAATAACTAACCCTAAACCTAGCCCTACCCCATGTAGTTACATTAAATTACAGTACTTTCTTAGATAAGTACATGTACACATACTGTAAAATAAAGTGCAACCACTGACCATCTGAAAAAGAGAGAGAGAGTGTGTGTGTGTGTGTGTGTGTGTGAGAGAGTGTGTGTGTGTGTGTGTGAGAGAGAGAGTGTACAGGTTTTTATATCCTCGTGGGGACCAATTGTCCACACAAAGACAGGAATACTAGTAAATTTTGACCTCGTGGGGACATTTGTTAGGTCCCCATGTAAAATATGTAAAAATGTAAAATATAGAAACAAATTTATAAAATACAGAAAAAAACTAAAAACATATTTACGCACTTTAAAATCTTTACAGTTAAAATTATAATAGTTTTGACAGTCCATATAAAAATATTTGTAGATAAATATGTATATGTGTAATATGTATAGTGAAAATATTGCATTCAGACCTATGATTTACATTTTGCATGAAATATTAATATAAAGCAGAATAAAATAAGTCTTAGGTAATAAAATGACATCATCTACTACACCTACATCTACACACACATTCTCTTACACAACAGCTCTTAGAAAACAAAGGCAAACTCCAAAAAACATGCCCACAAACGCTATTTTTATTCCGACTCCCAAATGGGTTCTTTCCACTCAGCTCTCTGAAATGACAGCGTATGCACAAAACAAACTATTCAGAAGCTCTGGAGCATCCATCACGTCTCACTGAAGTACGCTGCTCTCTTTTCCATCCAAACACAAACTCAGAGCTTGACGGGACAGCCTCTTTCTGCTGACGACATCAACACAGTCACTTGATACGAAAGGACGAAGTGAACAATAGCACAGAGATCTGCAGCCCGTCCTGATCCAGCTCCGGAGAGCAGACACAGAGACTGAAGGCCTGGGAGCCGATAACCTTCAGAGTCATAAAACAGCACATCTGCATCCCAGCAGACTGAACCATAAAACATCACGTCACTGAGCAAAAACACTAAATGTCTGTTTTTAAAAAATTCATTTATATCTACTTTAGTTCTTTTTTTATTGCCAGATTCATCTGACTGATTCAAACACAAACTTTTTAAAACAGACCTCATGTATTCTTGCCATTACTATGCTTCATTGCTAAATAACTTATATATTATACTTATAAATTATTAACTTTTTGTTATTGACTTATATTAATAAGTTATTAATTTATAACTTTTGCTGATATATTGTGCATGTTCCTTAAAATTTTAACTATTCAATGTAAAAAGTGATTTTTTATAGGCTCCGGATATGCTACTAATAATAATAACAATAATAATAATAAAATGCTGTGCAGCAATTTTCACTCAGAAATTTGTGAATTTGAGCTTATTTCCAAAGACAAGTAACACACTGAATTTAAAGTGACAAGTTAAAGCCTTAACGTACAACTTGTCACAAACATCTTTTTTACAGTGTACAACAAACCACAGAAAGTCACAGAAAGCCTTACTTTTGTATTATCCATAGAGTTTGCTGCAAATGGCTGCAGGTGTGTTAAGAGGTCTAAATATGAGTGCTGACCAATTAAAAGCATTCTTGGATAATAGCGCTGAATAAATGCAGAAACAAGGCAAGTAAACAGGAAACATCATCTCAAGTGTTTCCAGCAATGTCAAGCAGAACATTCATATTCGCTAAAAACAGCACAATAACTCCTGCCGTCTGGCCCTGTATGCAGCAATAGAAGAGTCCTAAGAGCTCAAAGCAGCTACCTTCACCCAGCCAGGTATCCAGGTGAGAGCGTCCTCCCTCTTCCTCCTCGTGATCCGGCCGGGAGACATCGGCCCCGGGCGATAGTTCACAATCAGAGCCCTGGCTAAAGGAGCACGTCCATACAGAGCGGTCAGCCTGGCTCTACCGTTCATCAGCGTGTCCGCAGCTCTTCTTCTATCCTCATCCGGCGTACCTGATCTCAGGCTTTCCGCCTCTGCTTCCGCCGAGGTTATTTTTAAACAGCTCGCCCGAGAAAGGGCACTGGTGCTGAGATCAAGTTTTCTGGCTCTCAGCAGTTCTGTGGACCACGCCAGCACAATAGCAGCGGGCTGCGGAAACACAATCTCTGGCTCGGGCTCAGTGCTAACAAAGGGTTATTTAGGGGTGCTTGTGCTGAAAGTGGACATTATTAGCAGCTGATCTTCAGTCAGATCACATCTGTGTTCTGTTTCATTGATCCAGGTGTAAGGTCACAGAGGTATTTGATCAAATACAAAGAGCTTATTGCCTAATGATTGTCTTTTGTACTTAGGAGGAATGACCTTTAATCCATTCAGCATATTCATCTCATTTATGAATGCAGAGATAAGGGCGAACCATTTTACTTGGCTATGAGTGGAAAGGTACGAGCAACTAATGCACTTATTATCATCCAATAATTCCAGCCGCAGAGAAAACCCTTGCTTTTTCTTAACGTGCCCTTTAAAACACAAACCTGCACTATTTCTCAGATGATGTGCCATGTGACTAATTATTTTGCAAAAAAGAGGAAAAAAAACAGGAAAAATGCCTGCTTTTATGTTTTTAACAGTCTCTGAAACATAATTAGGCACTGGCATAACAGCTATAATATTTTAGAGAAATTTTTCAAAAACACAGGAGCTCCAGCAGGAGCAAACTAGCCCAAACCAAAGCCAGACTACCTTCACTGGTGAAATCAAACTTATGGAGGTTATTTTATTAATATGTAATCATTTATTTAACCTAAAGAAACTAATTATTATTACATTTTGAAATATGTTTAATACTGTACAGAACAGAATCAGTGGGATAGCTAAACAGACAGTGATGCAGAATTGGTGGGCGGGGCTAAACAAGCAGTGACGTAGAGTTGGTGGGCGGGGCTAAACAAGCAGTGATGTATAATTGGTGGGGGGGCTAAACAAGCAGTGACGTAGAGTTTGTGGGCGGGGCTAAACAAGCAGTGATGCAGAATTGGTGGGCGGGGCTAAACAAGCAGTGACGTATAATTGGTGGGTGGGGCTAAACAAGCAGTGACGTAGAATATATAGACAGAGGCAGGCAAACACTTATATACACAACCCAAACCGAAAATGTTGGGATTTAAAAAAAACAAAGAAATGTATAAAATAAAAACCATATAACAAATAAACTCATTTCAAATTCAATGCTTGCTACAGGTCTATTTGACACGGGAGCAACAAAGGGCTGAAAAAGCAAGACATTTTGAAAAGATTCAGCTGGGAGAACATCTAGCAAGGTCTGTAACATGATTAGCTATAAAAGTCTTCTGTTTAGAGTCTCTCAGAAGTTAAGATGGACAGACGCTCTCCAATCAGTCAAAGGGTGTACAAAGCGATTGTGGAATACTTCTCAATGTCAAATTCCAAAGGCTTTGCAAATCTCTTCATCTACAGCATAACATCGTATACAGATTCAGAGGGACTGGAGAAATCTCTGTGTGTAAGGACAAGGCTAAAGATCTTTGTTGGAAGGTCTTCAGGTCCTTCGATGACACTCATCACTCACCATACGGTTCTGGCATTGACATGAACGGGCTCAGGCACTATGAATGCTGAAAGGTATATAAAGGTTTCAGAGCAACATATGCTCCCCTCCAGAGGACATCTCTTTCAGGGAAGGTCTTGTGGATTTCAGCAGGACAATACTGAACCACATACTGCAGCGATTACAACACATGACTTCTAGTAGAAGAGTCTGGACCTGCAGCAGTCCAGATCATCATTAAACGAAAGATACGTCAAAGATGACCACAAACTCTTCATCAGCTGGAAACCTATATCACCAGAATGGGACCCGATTCTATATCACCAAACCTCCAGAAACTCATAACCTCGATGCCCAGAACTCTTCAAACTGTTTTGAAAAGGAGATGAGATGCAACATTATGCAAAACAGACCTGTAGCAGGCATTTAGATTTGAATTGAACTCCTTTTGTGCATAAAAGTGTAAAGTTCTTTATGTTCTATTGTGGATAAAATATCAGCTCATGTGATTTAAAAATTCTTTTAGTTTTAATTTGATTTCAATTTAAAAGATGTCACAACATTTCCGGGAATTCTGGTTGTAGTTAGAACTATTGTCCAGACCTTGATCATAACCTCTGCCCTGATAAGAAGTATTTCAGCCTCGCATGCACCTCGTCTGGAGTCAGTTCATCATCACTGTGACAATAAACGTGCTGTAGGGGTTTGTTTAGTGCTAAGTTTACATGAGTGTCCTGCCAGCTGTCATGAGGTGAGCTTCTTCCTGACCCCTGCTGACCTCTTGTGTCACAACTGATTTAACCACAAACACTGAAACCCAGAGTTGTGTGTGTGTGTGTGTTTACTCACGCTGGCAGAGGGGTTTCGCACCGTCACGCTGGGCGTCGTGGCTCTGAGTGCTCCATTCAAACCATGATAATATTTGAAGCAAACCTTGGTCTCAGCTGCAGAAACAGAAGAACCGAACGATGTGAAGGTCACAACACTGACACTGAAGACTAGAGTAATGATGCTGAAGATTCAGCTGCGCATCACAGAAATAAATTACTCTTTAACATATTCACATAGAAAACTGTTATTTTGAATAATAATCACATTTCACAGTTTTTACTGTATTTGGATGAAATAAATGAATCTTTGGTGAGTAAAAGAGAGTTTTGAGTACTGGTGTACCATTATCATATTTCTATATTGCAATGTTACTCCAAAATACTATAAAGAACAGGGTACACGTCCAAGTCATGGTAAAATAGATCACCCTCCAAACAACTATGGTAAAGTCTGGATGAACATCACACTCAGATCGGTGGAATGAAGGCTGACAGCTTGCTAAAGTGAACGTTTTCACAGGGTGCGTTTCATATTTCAATTTCATTTCTCAAGGCACCCTGCTTGCACGTGTGGCATACGCTAGCAAAAAAACATTAGATATGTTACATCTGCTACTGTCATGTACAGTTTGAAGACAGAGTAAGGCTTTCAGTTGTGTGTGTGCGTACTTGTGTACACGCCTCGTAAACATAACACCATGTCTGCATTCGTGATTGGAGAAACAACAAGCACTACCCTTTACTGCTCAAAACAACCGTTTAAACTGGAGAACCACAAGTATAGTTATACCAGTAAATTTTGACCTTGTGAGGACATTGTTTTTGTTTCCCATGAGGAAAAAATAAGGAAGTTTTTGAATTATGTAAAAATGCCTGTAGTTTTGAGTGAGAGACGGAAAATACAGTCAAAAACCATTACGCCTATAGAAAAAACCCATGAAACACATAATTATGTGTGTGTGTGTGCTGATGGACCATGCTCCTCCAGGTGATCTGCTGAGCTAAATGTGTCTCCTTATTTAGTTACTATACCTTCTAAAAATGGAGTTATCAAGACTGGCCTACTTCCCTGTGGCTGCCCACACCTGGCTTCATTTCACCTGAATAATGCAGAACATTTTCTTTCCTAACTGCTCACTTTTGTACTCACATACGGCCTTAAAGAGTGTTTCTCATGTAAGCCCCGCCTCCTGAAACGGGTCGATTTTAACAAAGCTCATCGTCCATAACAAGCGAGATGTGTTCTAATTGGCCAGAACGAAAACCACTGATGGAAATTTTCCGCCCCTTACCATAACGTGATGCTGCGTCCTGGCGCTATGACACCAGAACAATAAAACACATTAAAACAAGGCATTTGTTGATCTAGTGGAGACATAATTACTGATGATCATGACTTAGTTCTGTCTATTTACACGTCATGTTGCATCACACCTCGTAAACATAACTCCATTTCTGCATTTGTGATCGGAGAAACAACAAACAACAAGCACTACACTTCCCTGCTCAAAACTCACGTTTGAATAGTAAGTAGCAGCTTCTTTTATTAAGAAAACTTAACTATTTTAAAGGTTGTGAGTCAGAAGCAGCAGACTGTTCTTGCAGAGGTAGAATTGCCTCTCTTTCTAGTCTCTGTGCACAGCCAGCATAGACTGCTTTGTCAGCTTCAGGAATCAGTCCTCCGTAAATGTGCTGAACACACTGTAAGGCCTTGTTTACACTGTCAGTTAAATGTGATCCAATTTCGATTTTTTTTGCTCATATGTGACACAGATCGGATCTGCTGCCTGACAGTGTAAATAGGGGAAAAAAACATCCATTTTGATATTTGGAGATTGATTTCAGGCCTTGTTCATATGTGGAAAAAAATCAGATAAAAATCAGATTTGTGTCAATGCGACAGTCATGTAAACAGGCAAATCAGATTTTCCTAGACATTACATTCTGTCCAACATTAAAGGAGTGACAATTTTGTACTTTGCAGCTTAGTGAGCAGCTTCCTCCGTTTGCTTCCCAAATAGCCTAACTGTTAATCTAACAATAAAAGACAAGAGGAATTCACTCACTGCACTTTTGTAGTTTTCATAATCAGGTTATTTGCACTTAAGTGATATTATTTGCTATTATTCGTACGCTATTATTCTCAAGAAGAAGCACGTGTGAAGGCAGTAAATGATACTTGCGCGATGCTTCAGATCGTATGGCAAGTGTAAACACATCAGATCAGATATGGGTCACAATTGAATAAACGCTTAAACGGACAACCAAAAAAATCATATATAGGCAACAAATTAGAATTCGGCATCAAGACCTGCAGTGTAAACGAGGCCTCATATTTGTGTTGAACTGTTCTGAAACAGTGTTGTAAACACAACTTCACACTGATTTCTAGTTCTTTCCTCTTTTGGAAGCACAAACAAATTAGTTTGACTTTCACAACGACACACAGCGTCTGTCTCCAGAACATGGCGCCCGCAGCAACACTACAGCCAGAATATTAGCCTCGCCTTCTTCCTTTGAGTAAACATTTTAAACTGTGTTGATATTACTCTCTAGTTATATACTGCAGATCAGATAGATAGATAAATAGATAGATAGATAGATAGATAGATAGATAGATAGATAGATAGATAGATAGATAGATAGATAGA
>JAUCNO010001368.1:1712735-1723029 GCA_032353835.1 Enteromius viviparus | reverse complement strand
CGCATCACCACCTCGGGTGTGCATTATTTTTCTAATAATTCAACGGCCCGTCGTCAATTATTCCTTACATATATATAAAATCATAACATATTTTTCTCAAATATACACATGCATGTGTGTGTGTGTTTTATATACACACACACACATAATAAATTTACACAGCACACACACATATATATTATGTAAACAAAGTCTTTTATTTTGGATGTGATTAATCATTTGACGCCACTAATTAATACAAAATGTACACAATATGCAATTATGTATTTTTAACAGTTTTAGAAACTGATAACTAATTACCTTATTGCAAATTACATTATCTGAATTGTTTAAATCAAGTCTTTAGTAAATAGGAAACAGAGAGATCCGTTTTTCTTTTCTTTGTTTTACAACATACCTAGAAAAGTTACATTTTTCCTAAAATTAAATAATTTTGTCTAGTCCTTTGAAGTCCTTTACTTTTTTATTCGAGTGTTTTTATTTTTTTTATTTTAATTTAATTCTTAATTATTTATTAAATAAAACAATAAATAAATGCATGAACTGCTTTGGATGATGTGTATTTTTTATTTTATTAATTTTTTTTTTTTTTTTTTGGGTGAACACAGCAAGTAGATTTAATAATGCCAATGCAAGAATTATAGAGCATGTCAACACGTTTGCTTTTGAAATAAGCGCAAAATTGTGCACAGTTTAAAAAGTGCAAAACGGCTGCATTTACAACAAATGATTATGGTTAGATAGCACACAGAAGGGATTTAGCATCATGATAACAATCAAAGAAGCAGCTCAAAAAGCAACTTTTGGTCCAGTGACCGAGTGTAGATGTACACTTAAGAAAGCCAAACGATTAATTGTTAGTTTCGTGCAATTCAGGCAAGGTCAACAGAGATACGACAGGGATCTCTGGAATCAAAATACAGATACCTTTTATGTTTTTTCCTATTTTTTTCTTCGTCAAACCTTAGAGGAAAGGCAGGAAGAAGGGTTAGGGCATAGAGAGTTTCTGAAGATACCACAGCCAACAGCAGCTAGTACTTGGGAGCAGATCACAGACTTTCAGTAAAATAATTTCAAAGCTAGAATACTGCTGAGAAAGGAGAACAGCATGGAAACTTCAGTATGCAAGGTAACCATTTAACACAGCTGGTCGAATTGGTTTCAGAGTCATTAATGTACAGTCGAAACTGATCATTTCCTGTAAAAAAAAAAAAAAAAGGGGTTCTTACTGTTTAATGCAGTCTGGAATGGAAACGTACTCCATCGGGACAAGCTCAGCCAGGTCTGTCAGGCTGTACACATACTTGATTTTCTGGCTAAATTTTGAGCTGTAATTGGAAAAGTTACATTAATAAGGTCGTTGCAGAACATTAAAATGCACTTGAAGGAAACTAGATAGAGACTGACCTTATAAAAGGTTTTGTGAGGGCCAGGAGGGTGCGAATAAACCAGGACGGGTGCACTATTATCAACGACTTCAAATTCTTCCTTAACCTGTATCAGAACAATGTTATGCAAACATAAATTTCAGGGTACTAAAAATAAACATTTCTATATTATTTATTTAGAAAATTTTATTATTTTTTTAAAAATACTACAAAAAATTATTTTTATTATGCATCTTTATTTACATTTATTTTTATTATTATTAATATTATTTAAAAACTTATAGATTGTTTAACAGCTGACGGCCTATCTTGGAATAGGTGTTAAAAATATAATATATAAAAAATATAAAATAGCCAAGCGATTAATTGCATCCAAAATAAAGATTATTTTTATATAAAATACATATGTACTGTGTTTAGTTATTACATGTATATCACACAAACATACAGTATTTTACGTTTATACATTATATATAAAATATCATAATAAATATGCACAGTACAATGTGATTAAGTGTGATTAATCGTTTGACAGCACTAAAATGAATCCTAGTTGAAGATAAAGACGAAACGAGCAATTTAAAGGGACCGTTCACCCAAAATGAACTGTGCTACTGAGATTCTTACCTTCGATCTATTTGCTGATAGCATTTTCTGAGCCAGCCCACACTGGGCATCTTTCGGCGTGAGGTGGCTCCATTCAGGTATACAATCATATAGTTCTCAGCTACAAGAAGCTCTAGAGTTCCTATGACATACCTGAAAGACAAACAAAAGTTAGTTGCAAAACTACTTAAAACTTGAGGCATCAGGTGAGGACTTGTCCTAACAAACCTAGGACACTTTAATGAAATTATAATGGACTGTGGTGTCCATAATGTTGGGGAAAATAAAAGTATTTCAAAAGAAAAGTAACTACATTTAATAGTGAGGCTTTTTTATATACTAGATGGCTTTAACTACTATGTACTTGCATCAAAAAATAAGTACAATGTAAAAACATGCATGTAAACAATAAGTGCATTGTAGCAAATCATAAATTATATTGCAAGTACATAGTAATTAAGGCCACCTAATATAAACCAAACCTTTTTTGTGTGTGTGATTGTGATATTTTCCTCTGAGTTACTATTTATTTACTAAATGGATTGAAAATGGCAAAGCAACTGGCTGTTACATCACTTTTACTCTGAATAAGAATAAATCTTATTTTAGTTGATGGGAATATAGTCAAAGATGATAAAAAATACACGTTTTTATCAGTTCAAATAAATTAAAATGGTGTTGGAAGCAAATAGTAGCAACACGATTATCGTAATTTCATCAATGGACTGCAATGTAAAAACTTAACTGCAACTCATAATGTTAAAAGGTGTAAATAAAGACTATTTGAGTACATTTTACAGGAAAATACCAGTATTTAATTTACTTGATGTGTCTTTGTAATTAGTCATTCTACACCTAAATTTTCCAGTGTGGCCTCTTACTGTTTTAAAGGGATCTTCACCAGAACACATCATGTGAAACATCACTAGAAACAAAACGTTTGAAAGCAGCCATCTAAAACTCACTTGAAAAGATTGTCCATGATGTATCTGTAATTAGGTTGATTGCTCTCAGGCATAAAGCAAACAGCAAAGACGATAATGGCATTTAGTCCATCGCCATAGTAACCTGCGAAAAGGGAAACCATGTTTGAAAGTGGCTACTGGCAAACGGTGAAACATTATTTTGCGTTTTCACAGCAACAAGTTGACAGATCCAGTCCAACTGAACCAACAACTCAGTCTGTTTAATTGTTCGTTATATAACAGCATGCAAAAGAGGCATTTTGAATGAAAGCGACAGCTGTTAGATGGCAAAAGGGAGGGGGAGGAAGTGGAAAAGGAGGAAAGACAGATGGCTACAGGCTCTTCTGACTGAGAAATGATCTGGAAAAGGATGCATTAAGTAATGCATTAAAACATCATTATCAATTGTGGGAATGCAGCGAAATACCATGAAAGAGCTTAGTGTTTGCAGTTTCGACCATAGACCATTGGTGCAAATGGAACATGTCCTTGTGTAGATAACAGAAAGGACACATCGGCATGGAGTGGCACGGTCACTGACCTCCATGGCTGATAACCCTCTTGTAGGGCTCAATGGCTTTCATGTCCACCCGATGCTCCTGTTCTCCGATGCGGAAGACCCTCCAGCGACGACCCTCCTCCCGTTCCTCCGTGCTGGTGAACTCCTGCACCGACTCCACTCCTTTACGAAGCAGATCTGTGTTTTTGGGTTTCGGGAGGTCATCTGATAAGGGAAAAAGAGGGTTCGTTTTACTCAATATTTGTCATTTTTGAACGCTTGTGTGTCGTTTCCTTTTAGTGTTCAGTTCAGGAATAATGCTTTGCTGATTCACAGTTCAATAAACGAATACATGACTCTTCCCCTGTGATGTTTTGATTTAGCAAACCCAACCACAAAACTCCTCGCAAAACAAGGTATGAAATAAAACTGTGTACTGGAGTTCGTAAGTATTAAACAAAAGAAATGTAAAAAGTGAAAAAATAAAACTACACTTTTTAATGTGCGCATCTCTATAAGTACTGTCGAGAACAATCACCTTTTCCTTCAAGGACAATCACAGAATCCACAACGAAGATCACAGATTCAAAGTAATATGCATGTTTTTATTGAAGCAGAACTGAAAAGGCAAGTATTTTTTGTGTGTGCAGTGCATTTCCTAATTTTTGTGATTGCTCAGCAACATGCTAATATAAGACTATAGCAATCTGCTGTGAGGGTAACTTTTTTTGGCTCTGCAATTACTTCAAATTTGACAGATATAATATCTTAGTAGGTAGATTCCATACGTAGACAGCAGGTAACACAGTAGCCAGCAGCAGCTAGCTAGGTTTAGAAACAGAGCTAATGCTAATACAACACTACCTACAATACATACATGCTAGTGCTAGTTTTCAATATATACAGTTCATGGTTCGATTCTAGAACCCTTTTGAAAAGTCCTCTTAATTATACTGATTGTGCATTTGTACTGTACATTAAACTTTTAAACTGACTGCAGATTAACTTAATAAATAATCTAATCAAATCAACTCCCTTAAGAAAATTAAGCATGGTTTTACTTGAACATGGTTAATGTTGTTCAACTATGATGACTGCTAATTAACCTTGGCTATGTTACAATTTCCCATAGTTTAACTTTGGTATATGTGGTATGATATTTACAATTTTTCTATAATATAACCGTTGTTAATTTTACAATACAAATACAAAATAAAAATTTAATTTTAAAATTAGAGTTTTAACTGCAAAGTTCAAATATTTTCAATATAATTGAGTCATCATTACATTTCATTTCTCTTCTGAAAAAAAAAACTGCATATGCTGATTAGGTTTGATTTGATGCCGGTTAAAATTAGCCTGGCTTCCGTGACTATTAAGCTCATAGGAGCTTAGTCTGGCCAAGCTACCTTACTACCCGCCTTCTAGGATCTTCTTAATCTGCGTCCATCAGATGCCTCTGTATACTACTGGACGAATCTACAACCAATCAGACCACTCATTCCGATGACGTACAGTACGCGTAGCGACAGAACCTGAAGACACCATAACCAGTTGTAGCTAGCTTTATTAAAGCAGTAGGAAAATGTCTTTACTTACTTTAATTACTTCTGTTCCGTTTTCGAAGAAAACCTGTCATTAAAATTTTTCAAAACAGCTGCAACAGCAAAGTCGAACGATGATCGGTACACGCTTTGTTTAAAAGCTGGTATGGTCGTAGAACTGTTGCGTCATCGCGTTACACCCGCCTCAGTCATGCCAGGGGGGGAGCGGGAGCTCGTTTCTCATTGGTTCCCACTTTTTTGGGAATCTGAAATGCTCTTAAACGGCAGCTTGGCCAAACTAACTTTGCTCGCGAAATTAATGTAGAGTCAAAGGAAGTATGGGCGACCCAGGCTAAGTAAAACCAATATCTTTCAGAAACAGTTCCTTGCAAAACACTATGTTATGAGATTTAAACACTATTACCGTAGTGCATGGTTTGTAAACTAATACATTTGATGTTTGCATCACATAAGCAAAGCCACACGAATGCCTTTTTTTGACATAGTAAGCTTGCTCAGTAGCGCACCCGGTACAGTATTGTACCTGCGATATGAAACACTTAGATAGGATTCTCGTAAAACACAAGCCATGATAAAAGAGCTCAAAGACTTGCAGAAGGCAAATAAGATGGCAAGATAAGATTTTTAACCCTAACCCTAAGTTTGCTGTTTTCAACAATATCTGTTAGGTTTGCCATTGGGTTTAGTGTAGGTGCTACATTATTTTCAAACATGCCATGCAACAGACATTTCATTTGTGAACATACAAAAAATGATCTGTTTCTGGAAAAAAAAACTAAATTAGCAGCACCCACTGGACATTTGACATAATTGACGTTTGAAAATGTGAAAAATGCAACGCAATTCTTCTTCTTCTTATTATTATTATTGATTTAATTTCATTTATTCAGAAAATTCAGGCAGTTTTGTTCTAATAAGCTTGTAAATGGGGCTTAAATAGGGGATCAAAAAGACAAATAAAGATGCCATATATACATGAAGCATGTGCATATTCAATAAAATACCATTTAACATTTTTACTGAGCTTGTAATCAAACAAAAAGATTAAGTGGTTATATTCAGAGATATTCAGATAAATAAAAAAGAAAAAAAAGAAAAGGGTCTACTCCTCATCAACAACTGTTTGGCTTCTAAAAAACTTCTAAAAAAAATATACCACTAAATTCTCATATTGTTGTCCAGGCATTGCGACCTGGATTTTCTTTTCTTTTCCCCAAAAATGCTAGTTTATGTTAAAGCATTGGACTACTGTAAAACTTACTGACTCACACACTCAACAACTTCCCCAAAAATCAATCACACAGTCACAACATTTTTATTACTTTTCCTTGGAACTGATTGACCCTAGGCCTCTTGTTTTTTTCTTCGGCTTATTCACTCAAAAACTGAGGTGGATATAGCCTACAATCAATCAGCTCCGAACGAAAAAATACAAAACCTGTGCTAACAGAAAGATAACACAAATATTTTCAACGCAACATTTAGTGATAATATAGCAAAATGAGAAATTTAAAAACAAGTCTGGTTATTTTTTATTGCGAACAACAAAATTGGGTAAAAGATTTTCAGCACAGAGCAAGGGTTGCATTATATCAACTACTTTTATGTATATGTTTGGTCTTTTAAGAGCTTCTCAAAGAAGCATTTTTACAAAGCATACTTTGTGCTCCACAGACAAAACTTTTTATTTAGATTTTTTTTATTTTTTAAGTTAAGAAAATAACGACCGATACATTTAGCTGAACTATTCCTTTAATACCATGCCCATCAAGACTAAAACTAACAGCAGAAAAATATTCTGGAAGAATTAAGTCATCCAGGTTACACACTCCGGCGCTAAAGCCAGCGCTTCTGAGTCATAGATGAATTTCATAAACATCCTTGAGGGTCAGGTGCGCTAAAAAGCGGGCTGTGGCCTCCCTGTCAGAAATAGATAGGCTAATGGTGGCACGTTATGAAAATTAATCTAGCCAACCTTTGCGCTGCCTTCTGCTTCTGCATCACTAAAAGCCCCTGTCAAAACGTCAAGTCGAATTAACGATCGGTTGTGTCAGGAGAGGGCTGGCTTTGGCCGGGGCCCATCTCTCGTCCTCTTCTTCCCGGAGCCCCGAGGCTTGTTTTAGCGCTGCTGGATACATCGCCTCCAATAGCCATCAGCGGCACCTATCACCTGATCTATAATTTCATAAGTGTGTAGAAATGGCCTTGTCCCTGCTCCTCATATAATCAATCAAAGCCCCTGCTCGTGCACATATGTGCGCTCACACACACACACACACACATACACACATGTAATAACACCCCTAAAAATAAGGCTGTAATTGATTTTCCTCTCTGTCAGTCTCCCTGGTGAGAGACTTTGAATATCGCATCACCATGTGGCGGCCGGGCAGATTATTATTATAACAGACCGATTTCCCTTAAGGATTCCCCGCTATCAACTCGAGGAAAACGGCAGAGGTGAGAAAAGGGAAAAAAAGATAGCAAGGGGAAAAAAATGTGTGTGTATATATATATATAGAGAGAGAGAGAGAGAGAGAGAGAGAGAGAGAGAGCAGCACATGGTAACTAAACAATACCAAAAAGGGCAACTTGGGAAATATGAAAACCTTCCAAAAAACAAATAGGGACAACACACGAGCGGGGTTTAGCCAACACTTATCTCCTGACGGTCCTGCCGGTTTTCCTGCCTCTGAGGGCCGAGGTGGTAGACGTTTAAGAGCGAGGCCCTGGAAAGCCTGCTGTGTTCGGGGCAGAGCTGGCAATGTGTTGGGCCTTCAGCCAAAGCCTGATTCCCAGCCCAGAGCGGAGTGTCAGAGACAAGACAAGTGCTTAGAAATGCAGTTCAGACGCTTGAGTGGACCCAGGCTTATTGTCATCGCAGGGCCTTCTGCTAAAGATGGGATTGTGTCTATTGTTCAGAGCTGTAGACATTTTTCTATCGTCTCGAACTGTGTTTGCACTCAGACTTGACTCGGTCATTGGACTCGCCAGATGTTCTCGTTGGAAAAAGCTTGGTGCTGCGCTTTCTATATCTTTGCAAAGCAACTAGTACTGTACTAGCCTGTGCTCTATGCTCGCTCCCGTGGCGTCTGCTGTTGCTGAGCAACCATGACCCATGCTCTCCATGAAGACGCGGACGTTTCAGCAAAGGATAAATGGATTTATCCAGCGCTAAAGTTCCCTTGCAGTAGCTCTGCTACTATATTTATTTTTTTAAATGGTTATCCTTATACAGCTGTTTCTCTGAGCTTTCAGAGTTGTTACGGGAAAGGATGAAGCTGATTGGTTGGTTCTTGTCACATGACCCCCGGTACACTTGCTGTTCTGAAAAGTTGGTTGTTTCTAATTTAATTTTCTACCTGTTTTATTAACGTCCTGTTACTCACCTGCAACAAGCTGCTTACCTATGTTGATGTTCCTCAGTTTGTTTGATGATTCGAAGCTTGAACTTTGCATTACTAGAAATACTTACCTGAGTTGATTACCTGCTCTGCTCCTGTGATTGCTTAACCTGCTTGTTGCTTAATAGATTTATATTTACTTATGAAAACTTACCTTCAGTGTCTGACTGGTGACTGAGCATGACACGTCTACACCATTCAATAAAATTGAAATACAACAAATACAATACAATTTCAAATGCTAGGGGGACATATAAACAATTTCATAGGAAAACATTGAAGAATGCAAAAGTTGTACAACAACTTTCTTTCTTTCCTTGAGGGCAATATGTACTCAATATAAAGCTTCACTTCATTTTTCAATGTTTTTCCTGATAATTTACATTTGCCCTCCAGCGTCTAGTTTGGAGACCCCTGCTTTTTGATCATTACAAATAATAATGTAAAATGATTTCTTAGAATGTGTAATATATATATATATATACTCCAGTCTTCGGCATCATATGATCCTTCAGAAATCATTCTAATATACTGATTTGCTGCTCAAGAATAATTTTTGATTATTATTAAAGTAAAAAAAAAAACAGTGGTGTTACTTCATATTCATATTATATTAATACATATTTCTATTTAAAATTGCGGCTCTGCTGTTACCCATCTTTGTGGGAGGGATAAGAACATCTGCCTAGAAACAATGTTGCTAATAATTTGAGAGACGGGAAGCCAAAATGAGAGTAAAAAAAAAACCCTCCATCCCTTTCATTCATTCTCTCACTAAAGGCCTCCATTTAGTCCGCAGCCCAAAGAACCTCCATTATCAGGTTGGTTCCTTCCGTTCAGAAGCACAAAAGAAACAAACAATCCATACGTGATCAATTTAATGTACTGTTATAAAAGCTCTCAACGGTTACGCCAATGACATCTAAGAGCTTTCCCAGAACTTTTACCTCCCCGAACCACATTTACTTAATTAGAGCGTTTGCTAATTTCCCGGGCAGCGGTGGTTAATCGAGAGGCTCTTCACGGGGATCTCACCTCTCCTGCTCCAGCCTCATTCTCTGCATCTCCTCCTCACTGGCCTGAGTCTCCTCCATCTTGCTCTTGCTGGACCCCTTTCGCTCCACCTTGTCTCCTTGTCTCTCGTCTTTGCGGTTTTTGCCGAACCTGCATCACAGGACACAGAGTGTGGGATAAAATTAGATTGTGTTTCACCTGTTAGGAGTAAACCGTTTTCTTTCTTTCTATTTCAATAAAAGCACTGGAATGCCTACAGGAAATTAAACTGTCAGATCATTTGACGCATGAAGAAGAGGAAGGGCCAGGTATGACAACACCTCCCTTCACAGTTCCACAAAAAGAATCACCTTATCTTTAATAAGAACTAGCAGGTATCTTAATTAGCACTGCTTTATGCATGCTTCTAAATGCATTGAAATGAAGCCGTAATAATAAAACAGGAAATTGAGTGCAGTTTTATGGAATCCATTCCAACTTATATCACTGGGAAAGAAGCAAACAATAAAATAAATAAACAAATCCATCCCTCTCCTGTCTGTCTGTCAAAAAAACAAACACAAAATCAAATAATAATAAACAATAATAAAACAAAAAATTTTATTAAATTAAATAAATTATTAGTATTTTACATCATTTTCGAACATTAAAACAAAAGTTATTTTTTGTGACTAAAGATTTGTGACTAATCCTTAATTATTTTATTTTATTCCATTTTATTTTATATATTTAAAATACTTCATTAAATTTAATTAAATTTTAAATTAAATTTTAAATTAAATTTTAAATTAAATTAAATTAAATTAAATTAAATTAAATTAAATTAAATTAAATTAAATTAAATTAAATTAAA
>JAUCNO010001368.1:1637329-1699146 GCA_032353835.1 Enteromius viviparus | reverse complement strand
GTGACGAGTAAAGTGTATCTGGGCAGCTCTCTGGGTGCTCAGCACCCCCAAAGCTCTGAACCTAGAATCGCCCCTGAACATCTGTATCAGCTTTTCCTCAGATATGACAATTATAACCTAAAAAAGCTTTTTGTGTGTATAATGCGAATCTCTCTCAACCACACTTGACTTACTGTACATACAGTGCCCTCCACTAATATTGGCTCCCTTGGTAAATCTGAGCAAAGATGGCTGTGAAAATAAATCTGCTTTGTTTATCCTTTTAATCTTTCGTTCAAAAAAATTCACTCAGTTCTAACCTGTCATTGACGTAAAACAATTGAAAATAGGGAGAAATTCTTGTGATGAAACAAGTTTTTCTCCAATACTTGTTGACCACTTGGCACCCTTAGAATTTTTTATGAGTAAAATATGAGTATATTCACATTCACAATTTTGAGCACAATATTTTTTCACAGAAATATATAGGAGGGAAAACAAAGCCCAAATTCCCTTAATCGAAAGATCAGATGTTTTACAGCTACCTTTGCTCAGATTTACCAGTGGAGCCAATATCAGTGGAGAGCACATTATCTAGATCAAGGTCTTGTTTTTTTTGTTTGTTTGTTTGTTTTTTTATAATATGTAGTGGCATTTAGATCAAAAAGATACTTTTTTAATGACATGTGGTATGTTTGTGGCAAGATTAGAATGAACGTTGCATACAAAAACCTGTTATAAAAAATGGACACTTATTTTTTTAATTCCGCGAATGACTTTTATTTTGAAAAGTCGATAGCCCCTCCAGTCATTTCCGGGTTGTCAGTTCGTGTAGACGTGCATGATAATTGTGTGATGAGACCCTGGAAAGGTGAGGCTTCTTCTGCATGAACTTCACATCTGTGTCTCAGTATTGTGGCGCAACTAATGTTGATGTTTGTCTTTCGTCTGCACGAGTAACAGCTAATGCAGCTTCCACTGTGTGTTGACATGTCATTAAATCGATATGCAACTAAAGGAGGTGTGTTCAGTCTCCAGCTTTGATTTTGTTATCATATAGACATACATAATATAATATAGTGCAATATGATAATATAATAATTTAAAGTGGATATAGATTGTTTAGAGTATTGCCATCCCTTTGGACATGTACCATTGTAATAATACCACAGTATTGTTTTAAGCATTTTGCAGTTTGCATGGCAAATACCCTAACAATCATAGTGATTGAATGTCATAGTGGTTTACCTTTTATGCCATCGCTGTACAAACCTATTACTTAATCTATTATACAAAATGTATTTGTTCTCTAGATTTTGAGTAAGACATGGATCTGAGCATGAAGTCATATGGTGACCCGAAGGAAGTGGCTGTGTTTCCGCCAGCAGCTCTTAGCACTGGAGAGCAGGAGTCTGATTTAGGAGAAGAGACGAGGACACTCCCATCAGGAGCTTCCTTTGAGCTGGGTGAGAATGCAAGGGTTAATATTATACCGTATGCAAATCACATTCATGCATTCAAATATCATACACAAGACAATGTGCTACTTACTGTATTTGTTAGAATCCAAAAACAGTTTTGACTAGATTCCTGCTTTATGAACTTAGCTATACTGCAGCTACGAAAAATCATCAGAAAATGTTCTCATTGTTCATCTGCCAAATTTTCTGAGACAGACAGCTAAATATAGTCCTTTTTATCACCACAGAGGACCATGCGAAGAGTCTTTCTGCCCGAGCGAAGCCTTTCCAGTGCTCTCAGTGTGGGAAGGGTTTTTCTCGTATACAGCATCTGTCTGAACACGTCCGGATTCACACAGGAGAGAGGCCTTTTGAGTGCTTGGTGTGTGGAAAGACTTTCACCCGGGAAAGAGACCTCAAGACCCATCAGATCGTCCATACGGACGCCAAAGCCTTTCACTGCACCATCTGTGTTAAAAACTTTGCCCTGTTATCCTCCTTGAGAAGACACCTGCGTGCATTTCATCAAGGTACAAAGTTTTGCTATGCAGTGAATAGGAATAGAGATAATAAGGCATAATAGTGAGATCACAATGAATGGGGTGTTGTTAAACCCCCTTTACTGCGGTAACTCTGTAAAACCCAATTAAGCTTATAAAACACCTGAAATGTCTGAAGGAGTGTCTTGGAAGTTTTTTGTCCCATCCAATCAAACTTTAGAGTCAAAATGGACTGTTTTATAAAGATTCGTTACAATTTATGTCCATTATGTTACAATTACATAATCCAAACATAACCTAGAAATCAGTGCGTAAGGTAGGGTTTACATAAAAATAAAATTTTCCTTAAAGTATATTTACTGTAGTTTTGTTCTTTATTGATTTTTCATTAGCGTGCCAGTGCATCCTCTGCCGTGAATGGGTGCCGTCAGAACAAGAGTCTAAACAGCTGATAAAAACATCACAGTAATCTGGATAATATACATACTATAGAGTTAATAATACATAAAACACGTCAGAACTGTGTGTGGATTATTGTGATGTTTTTTGGACTCTCATTCTGACGGCACCCATTCACTGCAGCGCATCCATCGATGAGACACTGATGCTACACTTCTCCAAATCTGTTCTAATGATGACACAGATGAAGAACTGAAACTAAATATCTCCTCTTATTGCAGGTCAGGACGTTAGTACGGAGGGTAAGTGCTTAATTTGTGTCGAATGTGGGAAAAACTTTACGTGTCAGCTGGAGGAACATGAGCTAACCCACACAGGAGAGATTTCCCACCGCTGCCCCGACTGCGTCAACAGCATCGCGCGTCTATCCGGTCTCACATCTCCTGAACAGACCTTCTCTGAATCTGAGGACATGAACCATTTGGACGCTCATGACAGTGAGAGGCCTTGCACTTCTGTGGCCTATGAAGATCTGCACAAGCACTTACAAACTGACGCACTTAAGGACATTAGTGAATCTCACCCTCTGAAACTTACAGGTAATATTGAGATCAATACACCTGATGAAAACATTCCCCAAAGTCAAGAGGAGGAGGCTGAGAGAGCTCCATCTCTTTCATCTCAGCTCTCTCTCGACTCTGCTGTGAAGGGTGAGTCTAATAATTAGAAAAACCTTACCTTTGCACTCATATCTCAGAAATCTGAAAACCACACTTTACATACAGTACCACGTGGTGTTGTTTTCTCCTCCCAGGCATTGAAACAGTAAGTCCTCTTCAAGAAGAAGAGTTTGCAGCTCACCAGCAAGCATGCGATGAAAACAAACCGCATCAGTGCAATCACTGTGGAAAGAGATTTCATAAGCAGGCGAAGCTTCGGATCCATCTGCGCGTTCACACCGGAGAGAAGCCGTACCAGTGCTCCCAGTGCGGGAAATACTTCAGCCAAGCAGTAAACCTCAAAAAACACCACCGTACTCATCACACGGAGGAGAGACCGTACCACTGCACACTCTGTGAGCGGAGGTTTTCTCTCTCCTTCTCACTGATAAAGCATCAGCGGGTTGCACATCCAGGTGAGATCAGAACATAGCAGAGCCTCCATGACTACATTTGACCCCTTTGAGGTTATTTTGTTTTGCCATCTAAGAGGACCTCCTTCCTGAAATGTAAAGGCATTTATTCTGTAAAAAAAATCCATAATGCTTTGTTACTTTTTTTTTGTTGTTTATTATTTGGTAGTAGAATAAAATTAGTTTATTATGATAATTATTATTAGTGTTAGTCATATTTTCAATAGTTTTAAATTATTAAATCATTTATTTTGGTGTTTCTCAGACTTTTTGACTCCGAAGCACAATAATTTTCAAAGATTCCTTGATTTTTCCATTCATCTGTGATAAGGATTATGGATATCGTTAATAAAACAAAAAGTGTTGTAGAGCATAACTAGGAAATTGTATATTTATTATAAAAATGTCCATGGCGGTTTAATATTTTATTAATTTATTTTTCAAGCATGCTTTTAAAATTAGCCTACTTGGTATATTTATGTTTTCTCAGACTGTGAATCCTGGTTCATCAAAGAAAAACAAATATCTTAATTTTTAAGTTGTTTCAACTTAATAAATCGCCAAAAGCATTGATCTTCTCCAATGTTTCATCTGTCAATGAAAATCCTTTTGATTTATTTCTTTTAACAGAACATTTGAGTGTTGCTGAAAGGAATCGCTTTACCTGTCCATACTGTGGAAAAATATTCGGACGACATCAAGATATGGAGCAACATAAACGCATTCACACTGGAGAGAGACCGTTTCGCTGCACCGTGTGCAACAAAAGCTTCAGGCAACGTTCGGTGTTGATCGTGCATCGGAAAATTCACACTGGAGAAAAGCCTTTCGAATGTTTCATATGCTTCAGACGCTTTTATGGTTCAGGAGATTTGAAGACTCACATGGGAACTCATACCGGCGTGAGACCTCACAGTTGTCCTTTGTGCTCCAAAAGCTTCCCTCGGCCCAGCAGCCTGCAAGCGCACATGCAGTCCCATCTGAACAAGCTGCAGGAAGGAGATGCTGTCGCTGCTGGAGCTGATATAGAGCTTATTCCAGAAGAGGAAGACCAGGGTGAACTAGATGACATGGAAGGAGTCTGTGGTGTTTCTGCTTCGTCGCAGCTATCAGCAGTGCTTTCTGAAAACCTCTGTGCTTTTGAAGACAGTAGGATTTTTAGCTGTTTATTTATGGTTAAGTTGATTTGTGTTTATAACAAGCATGTGTCACATAATAGTGCTTTATATGCTTTCAGATATGAGCACAGGGGAGCGTCTATCAGAGCCTGAGGCGAGATTCAGTCCGTCAGTGAATATAGACCATGATGCTGATCAGAGTTGCAGCTCAGAGCTGACAGATCATCAGAAACCACATCATTGTGGCATATGCACCAAAACCTTCTCTCTCGCAATTTCCCTGAAAAGACATCAACTTATATTTCATCCAGGTAGGATAGAACTGGATTCATTAATTGGAAAATTAGTATTTATTTTCTTAAATGGAGATATACAATTGCACCTTAAAGACATCCTCCTCACCTTTATTCTAAACCTGTAGAAATTCCATTCATCTGCTGAACACAAAAGAAGATATTTTGAAGAATGTGGGTCACTTGATTAATATAATATAACTAGTAACAGGGTTGACATTTTAATTTTTTGATGATAAATATGCAAACAAACTAGTCCTTAGAATTAAAATTGTTTATTAGAAACATCATGTCATGATGTTAACTAAGAGAGTATGCCCTCTTCGAATAATAATTTGTTTGCTATATAGCAGGGTTGACTTTTTTAATAATTGTAATAAGCAAAGATACTTGTCTTTGGAGAGTTCAATTCCTAAAAAAAGTTGTATGTATTTTTACAGAAATGTTACAGCATGGTAACAGGGGTGAGGTGCTGATGGTAATAGGACTGATGCTACTAATGTTTATTAGAAAGATAACTTAATGGATTTCTACCAGAATCCACTTCATTGGAAATTAATTTATTTACTATACAGAATTCTCAAAACAGGGTTGGCTTTTTAATATTTGATGAAGAATATTTGTCTTGAATACACATTTTAAAAGGATAGTTTTATTAGTTGTATTATTATAGTATGGTAATGGTAATGGCACACAGCCATTACTTTGTCTTGACACTAAACGTGTTTATTTTTAATAGAATCCTTGTAACATGGTTGACTTTTATTTATTTAAAGAACATTTTAGTCTTTAGAGAATTCACTTCCTGAAAGCATGAAGTATTTTTATAGAATTTTTTCAATACTACAGTTTTGTGACAGGGGTGAGTGATGATAGCCATTTGATGATAGCCATTTCTTAGTCTTGGCACTAAAAGGGTTATTATTGAAAAGAATAAATGAAGAACATTTGTCACTTCCTAAAAGGATTAAAAATTGTTTTCTAGTACTACTATGGTATTATAACAGGGGTAGGTGATAATGGTAACAGGGTTGAAGCATAACAATTCTGAGTTTCAATTCTGTTCTCAATTAAACCTTTATATGATAATGGTGATTTTAATATGGATTTTACTTTGTAATTTTAACAGATCAGCATGTTGACAAAGAAGGGAAGTGCTTTCCTTGCTCTTATTGCGGGAGGAAGTTTGGTCGACGCCAAGGCTTGTTACAGCACGAGCGAATTCACACCGGTGAAAGGCCCTTTAACTGTCCCACTTGTAACAAAAGCTTCCGTCAGAGATCGGCTCTGGTTGTACATATTAAAACACACACGGGAGACAGGTCATTCCTGTGCTTTGTGTGCAATAAGAGCTTTTATACCCCAGGAGACTTGAAGAAACATCTGGAAATTCACACAGGAGTGAGGCCACACAACTGCCCTGTGTGCTTCAAGGGGTTTGGGCGTCCTAGTTTCCTCCGAGCTCACATGCAAATCCATGAAAGTAAGTTTAAAATGGCAATCCTGAAAAATTTTCTGACCACCCAATTTTTCTTCCTTTGCATATTTTGTCTTTGCTTTCCAGAAGCTTCCACCAAGAAGCAAAGTGGACTGGAGAAACCAACAAGTGCTCCAAAAGTCGATGTGCAGGAGAAGCCATTTGAATGCACTCATTGCGGGAAGAGATTCAGTCAGCTTTGCATGTTAAAAATTCACCAGCGGATTCACACAGGAGAGAAACCTTACAAGTGCTCTCAGTGTGGCCTGAGTTTTCGCTGGAGGAGAAACCTGATAGCCCACCAGAGCGGCCACCCGGGCGAAAACCCTCTCCAGTGTTCAATGTGTGATGAAACATTTGTCTCTGAAGCAAGTCTGAAAAAACATCAAGATGCGTTTCATTCAGGTAAGAAATTATGAGATGGCTAGGTATGTGAAGCCTGCATCAATTAAAATGCATTGTTTACACATTTTAATGAAACATTTCACATTTCTAAAAAAAACAACACATGCACAGTTTTGGATTCCGTGTACAAGGAACCAAGAAATGTATCTATTACATATTATGTTAAAAATTAATTTATAACTACAATCAGTTTTTATAATTTTGTTAACACTTTATTTTAAGGTGTCATAATAGAGAGTATTTACCTAATTAGGTACTAATAGCAGTAGTAGCCATTGTACTTACATGAAATAAAATGTACTTATCATGTAACTAAGTTTATAATTACAGTTTGTAATGATGTAAATGTAACAGACAGCTAATGTTACACATTTGTTACAGACCGAGTCTGATACACAGATACTAACACTTACTGTAAGTTCAATCTTGATACACTTTAAGTTAAGTAGCTTATGTCTGTGTACTTGAATTTATAAGTACATTGTATAAAGTCTGTAACACATATGTAATGATCTTTTGGTTACATAAGTATCTGTTTATCAGACTCGATGTGTAACAGTAGCTGATCTACATCATTACAAACTGTTCCATAGCTTAGTTACATGGTAAGTACATTTTATTTAATATAGTTTTATTTATTTCTTTTTGATTTAATTAACATAAAAAGATCATACTGTGATTCATGTATTTCCATTTAGATATTTCTTAATGTATTGGGTCCAGATTACCTGTTTGGCAAAATGTGCAAGTGTTTAGTTTAGACCGTTGGCAAATGATTATATAAACTGCAATCACTATAAATGCATTACAGGCTTCACAAATTGTGTTATCAACGGTTGTATTTATTTAATTAAAAAAAAAAAAAAATGTATATGACATTTTATATTCAATGTGTTATTAATATTTAATATTATATTTATTCATTTCAGGGGTCTCTCATACATGCAGTTTGTGTTTGAAGACATTCACTCAAGCTGCTGGCCTCAGAAAACATGTTCGGTATGTTCACGAAGGCGAGCGACCGCACAAATGCTCTGAGTGCGGAAGAGGATTCGTCAAACTTTCCGACCTCGCGCGTCACCAGCGCCGCCATCATTACGACCGGGGCGGCGAACTCTTTCAGTGCTCGCAGTGCGAGCGAAGCTTCAGTCATCCCAGCAGTCTGGTTCTGCACCGACGGACGCACACCGAAGAAAAGCACGAGTGCCCACAGTGCGATAAGATTTTCAGTCAGGCGGGACACCTGAAGGTCCACCTACGCACTCACACCAAAGAGAACAAACCCAAATTCGAGTGCCCTGAGTGTGGGAAGAGTTTTGGCCAAGCTAAAGATCTGGTGGTTCATCAGAGGGTTCACACCGGAGAAAAGCCGTACCAGTGCCCACAGTGCAAGAAGAGCTATCGACAGTTTGCGCATTTGTCCGTACATCTGCGAAGTCACACGGGGGAGAAACCTTACCAGTGTCCCATATGTCTCAAATTTTTCGCTCATTCGTCATCCATGAAAAAACACCTGCGTGTAATGCATGCAGGTACGGGGTAGTTCATGCAGAAATTACTTACTCTGTCTGTATGAATTTTTCCGTCTAATTTAGAATGAATGCTTTACAGAGGGGAGAGATTTATCCGTAGCAAAGGAAGTTGTGAAGGTCACTGTTGGCGTCGGCCCATCTAACACATCTGTAGAAGTTAAGCAAGAACCAGAGTCTGGTGATGAATACGGTAAGTATGACTGAGACTATTTTATATTCAAAAGATATGTGAATTTTGATAACTTTTCTCACATTGAATAGGTGAGGGAGAATGTAGCTTCCAGCTTCTCCTTCAAAACCAAAGAAATATGCCATCGTAAAGATGGCACAAACTTATGGCTATTGCAAGGAACCTCAGCCTTTTCGGCTTTTATGTTTTCATATAAACATCCTATTGTTGCATTTGTTGGGTGCAAGAATAATTTGTCTATAAACAGGACTGACGCTACTCAACATGATCAAAAAGGAAATAAATGCTACATCATGCACTCACGAATATCCACTATACAAAAATCATGCATGTACAATACAAAACCTCTTTTTTACAATTGACTTTAATATTGATGAAGAATATTTGTCTTTGGAGAGTTTTGCAGATGTTATAATATTAGAGTATGGTAACGGAGTTGATGCGTGACCAATTTCAGTGGCTGTTTTTGAGTATTCATCTTGTATGTTACAATTTGCATTCACAATATGAAATAAATAAAATGCATGTTGAATTCTTACATGGCAATAAACACACAGAACCTGTGAAAACGATTGCTTCTTGCAATATAACTACACTGGTATGTTTTTACAGAATGTCACGTGAAATCTGAAGAAAACTGCTTTGCTATAATGGATGATGTGAAGGCTGTTACAGTCTCTTCAGCTCCTTCCAGTCCATTATCATCTGTGACTTTTAAAGATGGCAAATGAATGTGGATGGAAACTAGGGTTTTACCAACAATCTGCCAAACACCAGACGGCATAGAAGAACCTGCAGCATCAACTAGATTACAGATGATAAAAAACATTTTTAAGATGTACTATTGCACTCTACACTTACTCCAGAAGCTGGTCTCCACCCATGAAGACTCCAGCCTCACTAATTGGAAAGGTGGTGTTAAGACAAAGAACTGATCAACAAGAATCCGCACCACAGCAGAGACTGTGGGATTTAGTTAAAAAAACAGTCAAACTTTCAAGAGGCTTCAAACATGACCAACATATTTTTAGACTTTGTTGTGAAATTGCCATCTTTCAGACTGCTTAAATCTTATGGAAAGAACATGCAGAAAAGACACCGATATAGGAGAAGATCCTTTGATACTGCTCCTGGAAGTCCATTGTTTGGTAGACTTCACGTCCAAACCTGATCAAACTCACTTGCCTGTATTTTTCAAGTAATCCCGAAGACCTTGAGTGGCTTCTTCAGAAGTCCTTGCATTGGAGCGAAAACCTCTTTTTTAAGGAGGATTCAATAGAACAATTTAGTAGGAAAACTGTCACGTTCCTGTATAATTGTTACAATCAGGCCCACATTTAATGTGAGTGCTTGTCGTCCTACACATTCCCTGCCTTTTACATTTTCATAAAGCTCACAGCCAGTGTTGCCAGATAGGATTGACGATTTCTAGCCCAAAAGCTCACAAATACCCGCCAAAAAACCGCCCAAATTTTTAACTATCATTATGATGTGATCGAATTCAAATCAAAGTCCATAAATAGCATTTTAAACACTATAAAACAAAATTATGATGACAAAACAATATAAACATAATGCTAGATAAATTGGAGAAGATAGATTAAAGAGAATTAGCCTACCAAATATGAAAAATATGCAAGCAGCAGTCACTATATGTCAAAACTATAATGCATTGATGCATACTGCATGATAGTCCGACATAATAAAAAATAACACTTTAATGCGTTTACCTTTCACACAGAACTAGGAAGTCTTTGAAGTTCATATTAAACATTATACAAATCTTTGCACAGTCGAAAGTAACAAGTCCAGCAGATTTCAATACCTGAACCGTATGAAAGAGAAAAGACAGGTTCGTATAGATTTTTATTTAACTGTGCTCTGATTTTAAAGTTGTAGTGAAAAGAGTCTTGCAGTCATCTCTCCCTCAACAGGTGTAGTTCATGTTTTAAGAGCTAATGATCACTAGACAGTTCTACATCCTTTATCGCACTAAACACCCGTCACTCCTAAATCATTAACTCTGGAATCCGCCCAATCTGGCAACACTGATCACAGCTGCATTTAGTACACTTTACGTTCTTGATCAAATTCACAGATCTTCCCCCGGAAGTCAGTGTTGAAAATATAAAATCTACAGATTCTGGATCTGCCTGGAAGCCATGCAAATATACATCCACCAACTCGTTTCACTAGTATTATGTTGTTAATGCAACCACCAAAGTACTTGTAATCATTTTTTTCGTTGTACACATGACATCTCATAATAGATGGAAATTAAATTAGTTAAATGTTAAGTCTGAAAAAGATCTTCACTATTATATCTGCTTGTTTTTGTGTCAAAATCTGGTTATTTAAATAATGGTGTAATTACAGCATCTTCCAGCAGGGGCTAAACACTAAAACAGCCAATCCTTCACTCGTTGGTGATACCTGTTGGTGTGGATTCATCATGATCCCAGAAAAATTCTGGAAACAGTTGCAATAAAAAAAAGGCATACTACACAGACTATTTTGAAAATGTATAGTACACACCTCCAACATGAGCACCAGTGTCTGAATATGCCTACTCCAATATAAAGAAACCCAAATGACGAATTACTTTTCTAGGGATTCTTAAGTGTATTCAACACAAGTTCATTCGTCATCAAATGTAGCACCTCCAGTGTGACTACAGACACACCTAGTGTCAACAACGGTTGATAAAAATGTATAGACCTTCATTACTTGGCAAAAACAGAACCGAGCCCATGATAATTGCAGACTGCAGAACACAAACATGCATTAAAGTGGCAGATTGCCTTGGGAGACGAGAAGAAAACAAATCCTGCCACACCTTTCCTTTAATATATCTTTATTGCTTGAATAGTTTTGATACAGAACAGCTTACATTTCTGATTCTGAAGCACTCATTCGGAGAACAAGAGTAGTGTACCAAAAATGTTCTGGTGATTCTGGTTCCATTCAAGTCCAGTAGAATTATTTTTGGGGATGTAGCAGCGACACAAAGCTCCCTTTTACATCAGTCAGCACGTCAAACAGTGACGGGTCTCCATTGCTCTGCATTTGTCCAAAGAGACATGGAGGATTAAAATAAAAAACAAGGGAAAAGGAGAACATATCTTGTAGAAAACCCATGAGTGGAATGTGGATTTGATAACTCCACCCTGTTCATTTGAATTCACAGTCAAGTGCTAAAAAAGTAGTGATTGACGATTCAACATATTCAGGAATCATAGGTGAAGAGAATTTTTTGTTGCAAGGAAAAGGACGATTTGAGAAAGCCTTTTGTATGAACCCTGAGAGTGAGACAGAGCGGGGGCGAAACGGAGAAATTAAAACTGAACAACATCAAAAGGTTATCATGCAAAACTACCCTACAGATTCACCCATAGCAGAATAACAGTAAATTTCACAGTTTTATACGCAAAAAGAATATATGAAAGAAAACAACTTGAATTTCTCTGTCAAACTGAAATAATCATCATAATATAATAAAGATAACAGAAACAGACCACACATTCTAAAAAAAAATGCATACAAAGATCTACATAAAGCTTTCGGATCAAAAGTGATTATTATCATCATCATCAACAAGGACCCAGATCAAAGCTGGGATGCTAAGTATTGAATTTGAATCATTTTTTTTATGCAGCATAATTGTAATACATGGCTTCTCCACATTTACTTCTTCACCCGCTCTGGGTTATAATAAATACATTAAAAACAGTCTGTGAGCATTCTTACCAGGAAACCAATCACTTCTGCACACAACCAACACAAAACACACACGCATGAACCCAGGAAAAGGCATCGGGAGAAGCAGAAGTCCTGGAATACACAGATAGAGAAAGCGATTGCAATTGCATTCAAGTTCATCCAATACTACAAGTCTCGCGCGTGAGCAGAGATGTTAGATCTTCACCACTAGGGGGCGCACACATCCAGATATCCAATCAGGAGCAAACTCTCTCCCATCCCATATTCTAATATTCCTTGTTCGCTTTCTTTTCGCATCCTGAAAACGCACTTTGGCGCGTGCTGATCGGCAAGCATCCGTTTGGGTAAACGGCTGCTCCAGGAAATCGGGAGACCTATAATCGAAGATGCTTACCAGTCCACACAATTTCATACAGTCTCCATGCCCTTTGAGGTTTGCTTTGTTTGTGTCTGAGGTTTTTTTACAACACCAGTTCATAAAACTGAGAGGTCAAAGAGATCCAACACTACAAAAGAACATGTGATTGACATGGGGTCCTCTTAGTTGAGGAGCGCTGCAGGACGACATCCTGACAGGAGGCAGCAGGGCGACAGGGTTCAAGTACACATGAATTCTAGTTCGAGAGCCCGGCAGACAAGTGAGACATCTGCCTAGATGCTCAGACGCAAGAGTAAGGCTTAAAAAGTGATGCTTTTGGAAGACGGTAACCCTGGACACAGGTACACATTTCATCGTATTTATGTCAAGTACATCAGATTCTTAACTTGTGAGCTTCCTGTAATCCCGCATTTTGTTTGCTTTTTTAAATTTTTGTATTCTTGAGTTTTAGGGACATAATTCAAGAGCCCTTAAATCTAAAAACATTGCCTTTCCTCAGTAAAAACCATCCTATTGTGCCAAAAAAATGGAACGCTAATGCTAACTAAGGACATTGACACAATCGGCACAGCTGGACATTCATCACCTGTTTTGGGCAAACATTGCCCATATACTTTATGCGACAGCTGCTGAACATCTTTCTGAAGATGGCCCTTGGACTTTTTGCTTGGCTGTTTCCCCAAAACATCTTTGCACGACAGCACCCAGAATAACAGAGCACTGTGATAAAACAATTACTACGGAAGCCTCTGTCATTAAAGGAATTACACAAAATGAGAAACTGGCAAATAAAAGATGACAAACAGCAACGAAGAAGCCCTGTGGTGAACAACTCGTCTTTGCGTATTCCAGTTATGTACTTGGGTCCAAGCCTCTCAGTAGAAACATGTCCTCTTCTTAATCTCAGCCGTCGCTGGATCAGGGTGCTTTTCATAAGACGGATTTCGCTGTCTCTGAACTGTACAATAAGATATGCAAATTTGTTCATATATTGCTTAAAGTACTTCTCTCAGGATTACACCAAAAAAAATCATAATGATCATTGTAAAATACTATAAAAATCAACTTTCGGTCAAGATAAATGCTGATAAAGATATAGCAAAAAAAGTAGAAAGGCACTTGGAAAGAGTCATTGCTTCTTTTTTTTCATTGCAATGTACTTTTGTTATATGGCACTGCTTCTTGTTGCAGCACATTTCACCACAAGATAAGCTTGGAAAGAGTCGATCTTCACTCTATGCCAAGCAGTGGCGGCTCTGGGTTTGTCAAAATTTTCTCAGTAGTGGGCTTGGTGTGGATCTCCAGTAAGCCTTGAAGGAATCCCTCCGATGGCTCCAAGTCAGACGCGGTGGGAGAATCCGATGCTTGTTTTTCTGCTGGAGGTTCTTTGGGTGTCTCTGTTGCTGATGCAGGTCCTCTCTTGGAGGTTAGTTTAAACTCTTCAGTTTCCGAAGAGGGAACACAATCCTCTTTCTCCTGTGAGGTGGGTTCCCCCTTCACGGTGTCCGCTAGTTCACTTTCGTTCTCAGAGGGTGGATTGGTGCTGGTGGGTGTACACTCGCTTTCGCTAGCCGAACGCCCGCTGAAGCAGTCCTCATCTGGTCCACCTGTGACCCCGCAAGACGAACCATCACTATCTGCTCCACGGAGTTTCTGGTGGATTCGCTGATGTCGGACCAAACTGTGCTTGAGGGTGAAAGTGCGCTCACAGGTCTGGCACTTGTAAGGCCTCTCACCTAGTAGAAAGTCATTAAAAACATTAAACTTTAACATAAACCTCTTTTGATCCACTTAAAATGTTGACTACTATATACCAAATCAAGCATGGCCATTACCTGTATGAGAGCGCATGTGTCTGGTGAGGTCCTGAAGGCTCCAGAAACGTTTATTGCATATACTGCACACCTTCTTCCTCTTGTCCGGCTTGCTGCCAGGTTCTTCTGCCTCACCCTCAGCACTCTTTGGTTCAGCTACAGCTCCCTCGTCGTCACTCTTCTCCTCTTTATCGTCCTCAGATCCGCTCTCCACCACACTGCCCATCCCCTCGTTCTCTGCAGTGCCCTTCCTTACACTCTCCACCTCTTCCTCTGCAACATCGTTCTTATTTTCACAAGGCACAATTGGATCATCTGATTTCGTGAGGCTTTGTTCAGGTCCATTAGTGGAGTCTGATGCTACATCCAGCTGGTGAACTTTCTCATGTCTGGTCAAGGTGGCAGCGTAGCGGAAGCTCTTCTTGCAAATTTTGCAGGTGAATTTGGACTCGTTCTGAGGTGTTGCTTTGTCAGACATGTCACTATCTGCTGCAGGGGAGGACTGTGGCTGGTCTTTCTCAGTGATCTTGAAATCCTTTGGCTTGGAAACAAAGGTCAAGTCAAGGGTTTTATTGCTATGGGAATTGCCATCCTCCTTTTCTGGGTCATTGTGCTTCAAAGACTCCAGGGCTGTCGGGTCCTCCTCTTCTTTGTGAGGAAGAGGCTCTACCACGGCTGCCTCTGTCGGCTTAGCTGGTGAAGGTTTCTCAGCATCCGATGCTACAGGCTTCTCAGGGTCTGATCTTGTGAGATCCATTGCCTCGCTCACAAGAAGCTCAGTCTCAGATGTGCTCTCTGAAATACACATTGACCCATTAAATTTTAGGTAATAAGGTGCAGTTTTAAAAATAATAAATAGTAATAGATTATAAAAGAATAAAAGAGAATAGAATTGACTGATTATATTTTATTTTTGATACCTGCACTCTCTGGTGAGCCTTCCTCTGCATCCTTAGGCTTGGGTATTGCACCATTGCGTCGAAGCACTCGGTTGGAAACGCCATGTTTGCGTAAAAGATGTCGCTCACAGTTGGACTTGGTCGAGAAGAAGGCATCACACTGGGGACAAGGATATGGCTTCTGGCCTTTTGAATGAATACAAAATAAAATTAGCAAAATTACAGAGTGCTAAAACATAAAGGTGTACATCAACACTGAAAACTTTAGGTACAACACTCACCTGTGTGTGTTAACATGTGGCGCTGAAGTGAGCTGGCCCAAGGGAAAACTCTGGGACAAAAGGGGCAAGTCATCTTTTGCACAGAATTGGAGTATGCATTCTTCTTTCCTTTGGACTGTTGGGCTTGAACAGTCTGCTGGCCTGGCAAGTGTTTCTCATCTTTCACCTCTTTCTCGTCACTAACACCTGGCTGCTGCCCGCCTTTTCTTGCCAACTCAATTGTGTTGGTCTGAAGATAGGCGCTGAACTTGTTGGCATCAGTGGTTGCCAACATCCTCTCAACACTAGCAAACTCCCCACTAGACTCTAAATCAATACTTGGGTCTGTGGCATTCATCATAGGTTTCTCTTTCGCTGTGCTGTTGGAAGGCCTTTTCCTGGTCCTCTTCTTCGAGCTCTCTAGGGAGTGCTCTTCTGTCGAAATATCTGTTGATTCTTGCTTGCCATGTGTGTCAGAATCAGCCTGAAGACTGTTAGTGTTGTCCCGCTTAAGAAGGTCAGGGGCACCAGAAACTGAGGAAATTATTTGAGCAATGGATGCTAGTGGTGGAAGCTCCTTCACAGCAGCAGAGGAAGGTTTAGGAAGCAGGGGCTTTAAACGCAAGAGCCTTCCTGCAGCATTATTGCTACCAGTAAGAGAGGACAAAGCAACAGGGACCTGGTAGCATCCAAGAGGTTGAGACTTCTCATCAATGGACTTCTCGGACTGAAGAGCTTGTGCAAGTATGCTAATGGAGGACTGTTCTTTTTTAACCTCTCTTGGCAATGTGGCCTCAATGTCTTGTTTAAGCTTCTTCACAGGATTCTTAGGAATAGAGAGGTCAATTGGTTCCATGCTAGAGTCATAAGAGACAGGTTCGATTTTGATCCCAGGAGATCCACTCGCACTTCCAGCACTGCTGCCTCCATGGCTTTTGTTAGAGAAGTCCAGAGGTTGATCAATATCTACGTTGTAAAAGCTAAGGTCCTCAACTTTGATAGGCTGCACTACAGTGCTAGGAGAAACCCCATTGAGAGGAGATGGATTTGGGCTGTTTTGGGTTGATGGAGCTAAAAGAGTGATTATGTGATCTTCAATATCCTGCTCTTGGACCTCTGGATGTTGTTTCAGAAGGTGATGGATACAGTTACGCTTAGCAAGGAAAGCTGCACCACAACGCTTGCACTCAAATGGCTTTCGCTGGCAGCCATTGTGTGTGCGCAAATGTATCTGCAGGGCTCTGAAGGTCTTTAGGTCCTCCCCGCAAAAGCGACAGGTAGTTTCACTAGTTCCAGCCTGCTCCAGTACGTCTGCTGTGGACGTGGACGAGGTAACATACTTAATGTTTTTCTCAATCTCCTTGCGATTGTTTTTCATGTGCTTTTTGCGAAGGTGGCGCTCACAGTTAGCCTTGACAGTAAATGGGTAATGACAGAGCCGGCAGACATAGGGACGCTCACCACTGTGTGTTCTCAAATGACGAATCAGCGTTGCCTTGTCAGGGGCAACATAGTCACAGATATTGCATTGGTGGGGTAGGATGCCCAAATGGTATCGCATATGTGCCTGCAATACACCAGAAAATGCGAAGACCTGGTCACAAAATCGGCAGGGGTAAGAGCCCTTTTGAGATGTTCCCTTTTTTCCAGCGGTCTCTTCTAACTTGCCGTTCTCCTGTTTGATATGTCTTTCATCCATGTCCATTGGGGTATGGGCATCTCCCATGCACTCGGCCTCCATTTGTATTCTCTCTGCCGAAGCATGGTTGTTGGCAGAAGAGGACGAGGAAGATGGGGAGAGGTCCCGAACTGTCTTGAGAGGATGGCTGGCAGGGGGTGGGAGGCCAGGGCTGATACAGCCCAGGGAAGCTTGCTGGGTGTTCAATAGGGGTGGAGGAGTTGAAGCTACCATACTGGTTCTGGGAGCCACCAAGGGCTTTGGCTTGAGTGGAGGCATCTGCTTGTAGCCCGACTGCATGGCACTACAAGGCGCCTTGGATAAGGGTGGGAGAGTGATCTGGTTAGGAGCAGCGGAAGCTACTTTGATTATTTGCTGTATATCAGCGAGTTCCATGTTGGATTCACCACAAACTGGTTTCACTACCATACCACCATCTGGCTGCACCAGAAAACCAGTTTGGAATGGCTGAAGGGACAGCAGTTTGAGAGCCTCTTGATGGGACAGACCGTGAAGCGTCGTTGGGTCTACAAGAGATAGGTTAACCCCTCCAGCAAGGCCTGCCTCCTGAGGTACAGAGGACTGGTTCTGCTCCACGTGGATAACCCGAATGCTATCTAGCTTGGCCTGCTGAACTTCCTCTTCTGAGGGGACAGGCTTAACCTGAGAGATGTGCTGCAAGCCCAAAGAGTCCATAAAGCTGCTTTTCTCAGGAGTGGGAAGCTCATCTTTCACAATTAAGGGTGAAGTTGTCTCTTGGGTGTCACCGGAAATCTCATGCGAGGCTTTGTGCAAGTCCAGAGCCGAGCTGAGAGGGAATGCTTTATCGCATGTGTCACATACAAAGCGATGAAATTTGCCAGTACAACGCCGAAGGTTGGTTTCACACCAAATCTGTGGGTTAAAATAAAAATAAAACTTAAAGCTCTCAGATATTACAGACAAGATAAAGGTCTTCTACATATTGCAGATCAAACCCAGGAAATTTGACTGTGGCGATTACCTGGGCAATTTGCGGGAACTTCTGGCATGAAAAGTCAATGAAAGCTAGATCATTAAAACCAAGAGGGATGGATGGGTTGTTCTGAATAAAGGGTCGTCCGTTGGGGTCTGTGGGTAGCTGCTTATGAGTAGCTGCATTGTGGCGGAGCAAACTTCGGTGTGTCCGGAACGAGATGCAGCATAAATCACATCTAGGAATAAAAATACTAATATGAGGTGTTGATTTTAAGATCTCACACACACATTATGAAAGAATCAATCCGCATTTTATATATGCAAATATGAGACTCGCTGCTCTAAAATAAATACATCTTCCAATCTACCATGTACTGTGAAGACATCTGCACAGAGCTGGGACTTCCTAAGTGAATTAACCAAGAGCTAAAAAGTCAATGATAACCACACCCTTGCCTACAAAGGCGCCCTTTCTGTGTTTGTAGAGTGCCACATAAGACAGCTGGCTAATGTCTGTGACGCTGTGCATAGGTCTTGTCACATGCCCTGCCCCTGATCATGGTGATGACATGTCCATAGGGACCGTAAGCAGCTTTTATCTCAGTAGGCAAAGACAATGCAGTGTAAGGCAGAGTATAGCAGCACATCCACATGAGAAGCATAATGCCTCGAAGGGTTAATAGGCTTAGAACTGGTTTAAAATTTTGTAAGTTTTGCATGAGAAAGCCTTAAGAAGCAAAATTTAGCTTGCCTGTTACAAAAAGTTTAAGCACTGATTAAACTAAGCACTAACCAGTCCCTGCCAGGATGGTGTTGTTTCTATTGGCTATTCTGCAGTGGCTTCAAACATGCTTCATCCAATCAGATTTTAGCATGTATGTATGTATGGAAGTGTCTGTCTTACTTGCAAGGGCTGTTTGAGTTAGACAGATAACACATCCGTATCTGAACAGCATTCTTGGCTCTTTTTGTATGTGTGTGTAGTTATTTTGCTGCTTTTAGAACTCGTCTGTAGAGTGGAACCCAATTCACAGCAGTCTAGATCCTCTTAACTAGCACTCTTAGCTCTTGTGATTACACAGGATTAGTGCTAAATTTGCAGTACTTCCATACAACAATAACTCTGCTCTGAAACAAAATCAGACAGGCCCTGCCAACTTCCTTCTCCCAGAGCCATGCCGTGCAGCTATCCATTAACTAGAGGAGCTACCCATCGGTTGGGTGACTTTGGAGAAATATTCTGCAGTCTAAAGTCTCCAGGGATACAGGTACAATCTTGCACAGATGCATGCATGCATGCACGCTACTACAGAGATGTCCTGCAGAATGCATCTTCCTGAAGTCTCCTCCTGTGTCTCATTAACCCCCCCCCCCAGCTAAACAACCTCTGTGGTCCCTCCCCCCTCCATTTTTCTCCTCTTTCCTCTTCATGCCACTCCCTTGCCCTAAGCCAGGGGGCCACATGCGGGGGGGAAGGGAAGAACCTCTTAGGCCTCTCAGGAGTGGGAGGGGGACACGTCGACAGGATTACAGTCATGTAGGTATGATCATTCTCAACCAATAACGTTTCAGCAAAAGAAACATTGCTCCAAACTTTCAAGGTCGATAAAAGATTTCTATATGAACCAAACAAATGAGTATTTAACATGCACCACAATATAAAAGGCAAATCCCACTGAAACACAATCTCTTTGCAAAGTTTGTAAGCAAGAGGAGCTGCCCCGTCTGTACTCGGATGTGTTAAATTATGAGGGTTTCAGCACAAAGCATGCCACTATATCTCCCAGCAACTGCAGGGATCCAGCCTAAAGCCCCAGCTACTGGCGTCCCCCTGCAATACAACTCGCACCTCGAACAAAGGGACAACATTCCTGTCTGAGCTTAATGGACAGCTATAATATACTGAACTTAAAACTGAGTGTAGGAAGGGCCAGAACGGCTTCCATTATGAAACCCTAAACGTTGTTACTAAGCCTGTCAGTCCTGAATTCAACTCACACGTCTCTTGTGCTTGTGTTACATAATTACATTGTTTTGGGAAGCACTTTTCAATGAATTTATTCTACTGATGCATGAGTTTGTACCTCAGTGTAGTGTCAGGATGGGTCTCCATGTGGGCATCAAAGTCGTTTCTGTAGGCGAAGGTCTTGAAGCAAATTGGACAGGTCAAGACTTCTTCCTGTCCTTTATTCAAACTCTGCTCATCTGCAATGCTATCCTCTTTGACCTAAAGCACATAAGTCACCATCAGCTATTTGTAGACCAATTTTGAGAGCACCTCTTGGGGCACTGGGTAAGATAGTGAAACTACACTTACCTTTTTGCTGGTTGTGTCCTCGGTCTTTTCAAAGTCTTCATCGTGGCTTAGTTTGCGTTTGGCTGCAGAGGGACGTCTTCGCTTAGGTGGAGACAGAGTTGGACTGTTGGGGATGGAGCTGGCATCCTTCTCGTGGATCTTCATGTGTCTGAAAACAGACAACAGATTGTGCTTTAAAACTGTGCATTTAGAAACAAATAATCTTGTTCTTTGCAAAACGCCTGGGCACTACAGGGTTAATGGTTATGGAAGGAAGGAGTTGCATTTTGAGGACATTTACAGATGCCTTCCACTTCTTTGATGGATAAGCAGCTCATGAATAATATTCTATAAATTAGGGTAGAGGAACTCCTGTTCATCCCTTTGGGAGCCAACAGAAAGGACTGTAATGGGAAGATACTAATGATCTGGAAACTCGTGCAATTATCCCACAACCTCTATATGTGGATATGTGAGTCCAAGATGGCGGGTAGAGATCTACGGAAAAGAGAATGGTAATGTTGCATGGAGAGGGCCAGAAGTTGATCCTCTGTTATCCAGAGAGATCTCAAGGAAACGGTCAAGACAAGTAAGAGTTAGAGGCCTAATAAAGATGAATGTTAGACTCGAGTAAACGTTTCAGGCCCACAGTTCCCCAACATATCACTCACCCGGTGCCTATATGACACTATACCTATACGATTTATTGTACAATCAAATAAAAAAAGCCTGCTGGATGAATCCAAGAGGGGCTCTGAGGGCTTATAAAAGTTCATCTCATAAAAGCACTTTGGAAGTGTACATGCATGTGCAAGTGTAAAAAAGGTCAGACATCCCATGGTCTTGCAGGTCTCAGTTTTCACTCTGCAGTCAGTGGTTTATTAATAGCAGGCAGTATGTTGGACACTCGTATGAGGACCTGACAAGCTGTTATACGTCTCTGTTCTGGACTCTGACCTTGCCTCTGACCAATCACAGAAAACCAGCACTGCCAAGTCAGCAAACTCTGATTGGATGGAAATCATCACCACAGTAACCTCATATAGGATGATGGCTTATCCTCTGAAAAATACTAATTAGTTGCTTATTGCTAATACTTAAAAAGAGTCATGCAGATGCGCTTCGATCACTTATAAATGTTATGTGGCAGTAATGTTTTTGCACAAGTAATGCACAAGACTGACGTTTGCTGTCCTTGAATGAAGGATGTCAGTATGGACTTTTCACGAGCAGCCTGGCTAATCTGTAAAGGATCATAAAACTTGTAGATGCATAAACAGGTTCATTCCATCCAATCCAAGCATTCCATCGCGCTCCCGCGGAGCACAGACAGAGGGCACTGTGGTGTCAGAAAGCTTCCTGTCTTCCAAGCAATGTCAGAGCAAGGGCACCCCCTGCAAACCTGTGGCTGTTCAGTGGTGTAACTAAGACCTAAAGAGTTAAAGCAAATAAAAGCAGCCAATCAGAACGCACATTGACTTTCCTCTGTCAAGTTGTGATCTTTCTCCATGGCAGCAGTGACTCCCTCCTCTTCACGGCCCATTTCTAACCATGTGATGCTTTGGCACAAGATGGCTGCCTCTTTGTCAACTACATGCACAGCTTCCTTGGACATGCATGAGGCTTCAAAACTATCCGTCAACTTTTTTCAGAACTGGTTTTATGTCTTCAATGGACAGCATCAAATCTAGAAACTAGAATATAGAAACTGTGCTGTCAAGCTAACAGAAACCGCAGACGTGTGGTTTCTTTATTACACATAACACATTCAGTTTTGTTTTTTGCTGCTTCAATATGAACATCTCGAACTGAAGAGTCACTTTATGAGCATTTTACCATTTGTTTTTGAGCAAAACTATCATCATATCACATGCAAACAGAAATTTTAGAGGTCTTTAAATTAACTATTACTTCATGTAATGATACTATTACTACTAATAACAATTATTTATACATTATTTACCAGGAAGAAAATCATTATTTTGGTAACACTTTATTTTACGGTTACACCTATTAGTTGTGTATTAACATGCATATTACTATTTATTAGTGCTTAAAAACATATGAATGACTTCTTCTACATGACCATATTCTACATCCCTAACCCTAACCAATACCTAAACTTAACATCTATCTTACTAACTATTAATAAACAGTAAATTAAGAATTAAAAGTAGTTAATAGTTAACAAGTGTTACCTATTTTAAAGTATTACCATTATTTTTAATATGAAATAAATTAATTAGAGATGCTTTTTATTATTGCAATTTAATGAAACCTTTAAAATGGAAACCACAAAATTTTTAAAACGCAGTATGTGATGATAAAAAAAATACATTAAAAAGGGGCTTAAATGTGACTTTAGTTAACATTGCTTTTAAAAATTTTTCAATTAATTAGACATGATTTTTAATAGTATTGACATTTATTTACTCATTAAAAAACTGAATTTGAGAAAAAAATTAAATGATTTCATAGTACCCTAAAGAACACTCTGGTAACCATTATTAGTAAAACTATACTCATACAAAAAATCTGATGTTTTCAGGACAGTAACAGCTGATGTAGTAAAACCCTTCACATCCGTCACAGCCGCACATTCCATGCAAATCAAACTTAGTGTAGTATTTCCAATTCCTCCCTAATTCCTCTTTACTTCTGCTTGCTACCAGATAACTGCAATTTACAGAGTGCTTATGCAAGGGGCCCTTAAGAGCCATCCACACACACACACACACACACACACAGATCCCGCACCATCAACCTTCACAACCTTGGGAGGAAGTTCATGTTTACCCCCTCCATCAGCAAGGCCTGCTGGGAGAAGATACCAAGACCAAAACTGGGGGAGGTGCTTCAAAAAGTCACTCTTCGCTTCCTGCAAAGCTCTCTCTCCTTAAACAAAAGCAAAGGCTACAGAGCTGACGAACCCCAGCGGTAGCACACGTATGAACACCAACATACACAAACAAACCAACGCCTTTTCATTTATCTTTGTGCTGCACTCATCCTCTGGGCGACTCTTCAGCACAGACGAAGCAGGGTGAGGCCTCAGGGATAATCAACCAGCAAGCTTTCACTTCTCTAAAAAGCCCAACACAACTTCTCAAATGATGCTTTAACAAACGGATGTGGACATCGAATGCAATGGAACATATTCTGCACTGTCTGGCCTGCAGATATAAACGAAACCTTACAATCACCTTAAAAAATACTTGGAAGACCTTAGCAGCCCTAAAACACCGATAGAAACTACAAGCCGAATAGCAAAGCAACTCTAGAAAACCACTGGAACCACTTTGAAGACTCTTGCACCTGCACAGCAACACACTAGCAACCACCCACACCACTCACGTTTCTTCACGAAACTAATATCTAGTGATCATTTGGATCTGCTCACATTTTGACCAGCATGAAAGCCACTATGAGATGACTGCATGCAACTCATTTTGCTTGCTCACAAACAAACATTTATTAAATCCACTGAGACACAAATCAGTGCTAAGCCTAGGATTACAGCTCATTAAGTAGTTAAAGACGACAAGTTATGACGACACCAGGGCGGATGGTCCTGCACATCCCTTAAATCACACACGTACGGTTACTCACAGCTGAGTTTGAATAATACACTCAATCCTTAGTCAAAATAATATTGTGTTAATTACACCTTTCCAGCTGAAAGAGCATGATATCAAAACTGCAATGCACAATTCAGAAATATGGATTAAATAATCAAAATGTAAATCTTTAACCGAAACGTAATAACCTCTGAAAAAAATTAACCAAGGCCTTATGGGTGTAAAAAAACAAATCTACCATATTATTCATCACTTTAAGGAAAGGTGTGCATGCTGTAGTTCTGTTCTACAAAGCAAAATATTCAGCAAATCATTATTAGCTTAAAAAACCCTGACTAACCTGTGCATGTTGCCATTGGTGGTGAAAGTCTGATGGCACACAGAGCACTTGTAGGGTCTCTCTCCGCTGTGCACTAGCATGTGACGATCCAGGGAGCTAGCCGAGCTCAGAGACTTACCGCAGATACTACAAGAGTGGTCAGAAGTCCCGCTATCGGTGTTGTGCTGGAGAAAAAGGCAGTTAATTAACATTACAGGCCAATTCTTGAACAGTCCAGCGGCTCTGCTACACAGACTTCAATAAAGAAATCAACAGGTATGCAGGTTCAGGTGCACGTTACCTGGCGGATGTGCATGGTGAGCTGGTGCTGGGTCTGAAAGCTCTTATCACACAGTGGACAGATGATACACCCGCTGTCATCTTTGGCTTCCTGAAACAAATATGAGATGAACCGTATGTAGTTATAAATCTCTACAGCATACACAGAGCATTGTATTATACTACGTGATAGTTTTAGATCTTGCTGGTACAAAAGCTGTTTTTGCACACTTAAAAACAAATATTTTCAAAGTTATTTTATTTTATTTATTACTTTAAATGTTTCTTATGCACAACAATGCAGAATTTTAATTAAAAAAATTAATTATACATTTAAATTAATGTTCTCTGTGTGAATATATATATATATATATATATATATATATATATATATATATATATTCCTGTGATCAAAGCTGAATTTTTGCATCATTACTCCAGTCTTCATCCAATAATTCTAATATACTGATTTCCAGCTCAAGAAACATTTCTGACTTTATGACTTGTTTTAGGATTCTTTCATGAATAGTTCAAATGATTCCAAAAGCACAGCATTTATTTATAATAGAACTCCTTTGTAACATTATACAAGCCTTAACTGTCACTTTTGATCAGTCTAACTCTTCTTTGCTGAAGACAAAGGGAAAAAAAAAGAAATCCTTTTGAACAGAAGTGTAGGTAAGCCTCAAAGCTCATGAAACAAAAGCCACAAAACATCAGAGAGAGAGAGAAATATATATATATATATATATATATATATATAACTCGGAATTTTACATTCAATGATAAACAAAAGTTACTTTGTATGAATTCAAATATGACTTTAAGACACACACTAAAGGAGCGTGGGTAAAAACCCATATGCAGGAGGCAGGGAACGAGGCCTTGCCTCCCGACCTTGAATGTCTTGTCAGAACACGTTGTATGTGTGAGATACTGAGCTAAATTCACTCAGTTAAATAAACACTTGCTCAACCCCAGCAACTACATCAGTTACTGCTGTCACTAACACTACTGGTACACATATACCGTAGCAATACAGCTTTTATTCACAATCATAAATCTGAGATGATCTGAGAAGATCTATTTAGAATGCTTTTAAATCAATACAATGGTCTCTTCCTGCAGATATGGTTTGTTTTGTAGTTTGTGTATTTCAAGCAGAGCATCTTAACGGGGTGAGAACTGTTTCCTCTTTCTCCTCGAGGTGGAAATCTGTGTAAACCGACACCACACACACACACACACACACACATAGGCTTCTTTTCACTGCTGACAGTACGTCCGATCACTCTCTCAAGTTCTGGTCCAAACATCTGTTAGGTTACCCACAATACCTCTAAATACCGTTAACACATTCAACAGAAGAAATAGACTCATACAGGTTTGGAACTACTTGAATGCTGATCAAAATTGGGGCAAACTGTCTCTTTTAACTGCAAGCATGAGACCAGTTCCTATAGTATCAGATCTGGAGCGGTCACATGACAGCATGCCTTGTATGCTTACTCATATGATGTCATAAAATAAATGCGTAGCTATTCTAATAAAATATATATAAGGAAAAAAATAGAAGGCACATGAGTCATCACAAAACCAGCCCTGAATAGACGCCCATGTGATCTACAAACACACGAGCGATTAAACTGCGACTGCAATCTTCAAAAACATCTCTAGGAAGAGAAGAGCACTTCCTTTTCCTCTGGTGGCACGCTGGCGTAAGGCTTGTTTTCCTTCTGTGACTCTTGGCTTCGGTTCAGGACCAGTGAGCGCCAACTGCTCAAGCTTACCATGTTTACCATTCTGCATGTTATAAAGGGAAGTGTCGTTCAGAGACAACATTCGCCTTTTGACCTTAATTGGCAGTGATAGTTTCGTCATATAAGGAAGTTCCATTCATTTCACCGAGTCATATTGACCTGCTTCAAAAATCATTTTAATGCTTGTCTGTGAGGGTTTACTTTTTTTTAAGAAAACTACTTTAAGATATCAAATTGATCAAAATTGTGGTTTCCACAAAAATACGAAGCAGCACAACACTGAGAATCAGAAATGTTTCTCAAGCAGCAAATCAGTATATTATAATGATTTCTGAAGATCATGTGACAATGAAGACTGGAGGAATGATGCTGAAAATACAGCTGTGATCACAGAAATAAATTACACTTTAAAATATATTATGAAAGAAAAGTGTTATTTTAAAAATGTCACAATATTACAGTTTATTTCAAAGAAATGCAGCCTTGGAGAACACAAAGACAACAAAAAAAAAAAGTTTGAACTTTTGAAGTCTATTTTCTTGCCTGATTAAAAAAGTGGATGTAAATGCTTCAAGGAATTTTTCTTTCTTTTTTTCACTGTTACAATTCATAGTGCACCTGAGCAAACACCTGTTAGCAACTTTGTCTATTTTACCAGTTTTGTCTGAACGTGTTTGTGTTCAGCAGTACCTGTCTGCGGAGCTACTTTAGCGCGTCCCTTTATTCTCAGTTAATCCAGTAAATTACACAACACACTGTAAGCTTCTTTACTTTTGCTCAAAAGGAGCGAAAGAGGCCTGAGAACTAGACTACAGCCTCTCCAGGTGAAACACTGCCTACAGGCTAAAAGATCTCACGCTCAAATTTATATTCTGCTCTCTAGACAGAGCTCAAGTCCTTCAATGCAAGCCTATTTTATACCCAATATCCTACAGGCAAAATTAAAACGGGTTTGTTTTTTTCAAAGTGTAAGGAACGCATTCAAGGGGGGGGTGGATGCTTTGGATCCAAAACTTCAGAGACTCCCCCCCCAGAGTTCCACAGGAGTGTTAAGGGGTTAAAAGCAACACCTGTTGCCCCACACCGTAGTGTTAAGGGATGAATTGCATGCTCTAATGGGAGCCATGTGATGCAGCCGGGTGAACAAAAGGTGGATTGAGATGCCAGAAGACCATTTGTCACTTTCCGTTTTAAAAGCAGGATGCTGCATCCATAAAGTCCTTCCCACCTGTACTGCTTTCTAACCAAAAACACACACGTATATAAGCAGCAGCTATTGATTATTTAGAGCTGCATCCTAGTTAACCTTAATCTCCAGTGTGCACGATTAGAATTAGCGTTACGCCATCATAGTACACTGCATGCAAAATCTGCCTGCTGCAGATGACAGTTTTTAAATGCATTTAATTAAAATCTGATTTTGGTAACACACTATGATTTTCCCTCAATAAAGTCCTAATTTTCTGCTATTTAATAGTTAGTAAGGTAGCTGTTAGGTTTATGTATTAGGTGGGATACGGATATATAATAAAGCATTAATATGTGCTTAAATACTACTAATATTGCCGTAATATGCATGCTTATAATACTAAAGCATTACACTGATTTTAAGGTAAATAATAAAACTAGAGGATACACAAGTTGATTGTATGCAATGCAATTATACAAAGAGGTAATAAGCCACAATGGTGGACTGTCTGGTAACGCGCTTAAAACGATCAACTTTCTCTTAAGCAGCAAAATACAAACTTTTGTATAATATAAGTAAGTATGTGAGTTGGAGCATATCCAAGGACACTGCCATGGCTCGTCTGATTGGTATAAGTCAGTACGAGTTTGTTTTGAGATTATGAATCAGCGTGAGACATTCAGTGTTGAGTTTGGATCATAAATACATTTTGTGTTTAATAACCACAAACAGCTCTTGTTTCCAGCCAAGAAAATGACATCATCTCTGCTGCACAAAATACAAGGAAAAGTCTTCTGTGTTTTACTTTTGTGTTATTACATATAGACATTTTAATTCACATTTATCAGACATTTATGTGGTTTTTCACTCTTATTCTTCGTGACCTCTTACCTGGGTCTTTCTTCCACTGCGGTTGGTGCTGGGGCTTTTGGCGGACACCTTACTGGGCGTGGTGTGGGCGGAGTCTACGCTGCCATTAAGCTGAGCTGCTTTCATCACAGTGCTCATCATGGAGTTAATGGAAGACAGGTCCACCCCATCGGCTACCTCCATCTCTTCATCTAATCTATTCTTTCCGTTCTCCCATTCACTTGCTTCCTCCTCTACACTGGTAGAACTCTCTGTGGACGTTTTCATTTCTTTGCATTATTTTAAAGAATGATAGAATGAAAGGTAAAATGATAGTGACACAGAGCAGAAATATAGCTAATGATGGATGGATGGATAGAACGATAGAGGAGTAGACAGACAGGTGGATCTATAGATCAATGTATATAGGATAACAGACACGACAAATGATAAATAGATGGACAGACAGACAGATAGATAGATAAAAGTGAAAGAGTGATAAAATGAATGACAGATGAACAGAAAATAATGGATATGACAGACTGCATGGAAAGATGAATGGATGCGAGCTATAGATGAACAGAAGTAACATTGGATTAATAGATTGAAATTAAAATTTCTACCTGTGTGTGTTGTTTGTGTTCCAGTGGGGGCGGGGCTCTGGCGCTCATCGCTTAGCTCCGCCTCTTCCCTAGTAAGGGTGCAATCTGCAGATTCTGTTTTTGTCTCCTCTGTTGATTTTTCCATAACTATGGAGGAAAAAGAGAAGAAATAAACAATATGCAAATAAAGCGAGGATGCTCTGGGTGCACTGAAGGAACGGCTTGCATCTTATAATAACTAAAAGCTTCCCTTCCTTCTAAAGCATCTGGGGGCTAAAACACATTGAAGAATGGAAAATTGTCCAGCGAGTACACTGCACAGGATACTTGGTACAGTCAGTGGAACATAACGCGTGTTCTCTAGATGAGGCACAGTACACACATTCTCTGACACACACACACACACGGCTCCAGCACCTGTCTGGAGAGCACAAGTGAGGGAGTGTGTCTGGTTTGTGACCACAAGCGTATGTCCAACGCAAGTGTGTAAGAGTCATCACAAAAACAAAGTGTGACGCCATAGACAACTATGAAAAGTTTAGCAATGTCTAAGAAAAATAAAACTGATCTGATTGGCTTAAACAACTGGTAACATCGTAGGTTTGGCCTATGAAGCCATGATTGGTTTCTGGACGACTACAGACGACCACACAGGAAAATCTCTGCTTTGGTGGGCGCCGGCATGGCAGATGGCTGTAGATGCTAATCTGGATGAGCAGTGGGGTCTAAGCGCTACTTTTAAGAAGGGAAGGTCATAAGGGGTTCGCTCCTGAGGGGATGATGGGAGATGCTCGACCTGAAAAGCAGCACTCTAAGTGTTGGTTATGATTTAATAAGCGCGCTAATGACTAAAAGAGATTGATAATGTGCTAAAACGAGAGAGGGAGAGTTGGAACAGTTGTCACACGAGGAAGGGCGGGAGGGGAAAAAGATGGAGAGAAGAACGAATTTCTCTTCTTGCTAATTGCCGTTTCCCATCCGCAGCCACACAGGAAGCTCCTCTGCGGTCTGGGCTGCTTCCTCTTTTGGAGAGAGGATAAGGGAATGTGTGTCTGGGTGTGTGACGAGGCTGTTGGACAACAGGATCTGCTGCTGGCTGGACCATAACAGCGTGGTAGATATGATCGGGGGTGGGGGGGGGCAGCAAGAGACACTATACGTCGCCAAATGGCTAGTTTCTGGAGGAATTTGGTTTACCTCCAAGTACTGAACGTACTCGATTAGACGTGTACAACTGCAGCTCCTTGCTCCTCAAAACAACTTGTCGAGGTGTCGACAAACACATTCAATTTACAATTAATAACATGTTAAGAAATGACATCTTAGACAGGACCTCTGCAGAACCTGTGGTCTGGAGGAAAACGGTAGACTAAGTAAAAAAAAAAAAACAGTAGCATGTACGAATGCTTAATTTCTTAAAAACAATAGATGAATGGATGACTAACCTAGCAGGAAAATGTTTTTGAAATACATTTATTTTGTGCCGAGTATACATTAACATATTTATGTGCTTATTAAAAATGCCCTGCAATTGCATGCTAAACTGGTATACATTGGAACAACCAATCTTTTGCATTTTAATGCGAAAGTACTGCTAAAGATATACTGACGAGTGTGAACTAAAGCAAGTATACTTTAGGAGCATTTTAAATATATTGTATTTAAAGACAAATTATACAGATATCATACAGTCCTTATTAATAGGTAGATTTTAGGTATTACACATTTTAGGCATAATATTTCAAACATTGCATTGCTTAATAAAGAAATACTCCAAATGAAGTTTAACAGTAATTTCTTCAGTTATGTTATTAAATATATTACTGTATTTGAAGTATACTTAGTATTTTAAATAAATTGAGGCATAGGAATTTGTATTACTATGGTAGGATGGTTACACAACTGATGGACACTTTACAATCCCATCAGGCCACGGGAGAGGATTTATGAATGGCAGTGAAGTGACAACTAATGCCGGTAGGTCACATGACAATGGGCCTACTTTACACTTACCCACTTCAAGTGTTTTCAGAGAAAAGACCAGGTTAAATGTGTGTGGTGGATGTAGTGTGATTTCATTTAAACTACACAGGACAAAACAAAGTTTGTTCTAATGTTGTATCTGCTCATGTGATTCCAGACAAATATAAACCACAAAACCAGTCTTAAGTTGCTGGGGTATGTTTGTAGCAATAGCCAAAAATACATAGTACGGGTCAAAATTATAGATTTTTCTTTTTTGCCAAAAATCCTCATGATCGTAAGTAAAGATCATGTTCCATGAAGGTACTTAGTCAATTTCTTACTGAAAATATATCAAAACCTAATTTTTGATTAGTAACATGCATTGATAAGATCTAATTTGGACAACTTTAAATGTGATTTTCTCAGCATTAAGATTTTTCTGTCCCCTCAGATTCCAGATTTTCATATACAGCAGTTGTATCTGTCAAATATTGCCCTATCCATCCAAATCATATATCAATGGGAAGCTTATTTATTCAGCTTTCAGATCTTATTTAAATCTCAATTTCTGAAAGTTAACACTTATGACTAGTTTTGTTGTCCAGGTGGCATTTCTGACAAAAGCTCAGGTTGTAAAACGGTCTCTAAAAACAACACCACACGCTTGTTTCTGAGAATTGTGGGGACCTTCCATAGACTTCCATTACTTTTATACTGAACAATATTTAACAATAACAATCTTTTTGTATTTGCTAACCGTAAATATACCCCTTACATTTCAGGTTTTACAATTCTTCATTTGTTCATCAACAACAAATACACACACACACAAATGCTCTGACAAAATACTTACTATCTTTGTTTCTTTTTGAATTACTTTCTACACCACATGTGTTATAACACTAAAAGTTCCTCCATGTTATACAAAGATAAAGCCATCATCTTATGGAAGCCATAAACAAGCATCTCAAAGCTCTTATTAGCCAAGATAAGGCCACTCCTCTGATAGGATGTTTGCATGATGGGTGGGGCGTTTTTGCAGGAAAATGAAGAGTTGATGAATGTGGTGAGAGACAAACTAGTGCTATGAATAAAAGAGAAAACCAGAAAGATGCTGGAAATAAGAAGTGAACGTTGAGAAAAGCCAGAGGAGGGAAAACCTGTATTCGGGTGTGGAAAGTCGAGTGAGAGGCTGTTGGGCTCTGTTGATGATTAGAGGTAGAAAGACAAGGGATTACACAACAGCAGGGCAGGTTTCGAGTTGTGCAAGGATTTGGGCTGGGGGTTTGGGGCGAGAGTGAGCAATAGAGAGAGCTGTACTTGTCATAAGATTCTCGCTCTCTTGCCGAGGGAGATAGTGGGGGTGGAGGGAGCTGGGGGCTGCTGTTACTACATCTGTTCCCACCCATCACTCTCACTTTCCTGCACACACACACACACACAGCAGAAAGAGTTCTTGCACATCCCAGTTAAAACAAGTCAAACAAAAAGACAAACAGTGGGAAAGCAAGAGATGATTTTAGGAGACTATGAGAGAATATGTTACGGTCGTGCTGGCGTGTGCGTTCGCGTATGACCGCATGTGAGTCGTTCGAGGGCTTGTGTGTCAGTCAGAAGCACACAAGAGTGGAAAAGTCCTCACACGGTGCCAAACCGAGCAAGCAAGAATGCCTCTGCTGCTCCTTCTCTCTCTGTCTCTCCATCTTGTTTCATCTTCCATCTGTCCCTTACTGCTTTATCCTACATAAACGTCTTCGAATATCCTCCAAAATATTCAAAAACGTGATCGGAAACTTTAAAAAGTTACAGAAAATGAACAAAACTGCTTTAAAATGGTAGAAAATATGGTCAAAATGTTAGAAATAGTAACACTAACCTGATAGCATTTCTTTGCAACCAAAAATTGTTTCACAACTGGGTGTCATTTGGAATAAACCAATAGCTTTAACCACTGGACACTATTAAATGAGGAATTACAAAATTAGATGAAATATGGTCATGCTTTATTAATAGTTGGTAAGGTGGTTAAGTTTGAGTAGTGGGTAGGATGTAAAATATGGCTATACAGAATAAGTAATCATAAACAGTCAATATGTTAATAATAGGCATGCTAATAAGCAACTAGTTAATGGTGAGAATGAGTTCTTATACTAACTAGTACACTACGCATTCGAATGATTATAGCTAATGCAAGTGTGCATTTATGGAGGCCTTGAATTGCATTTATGCTAGCTAATTAGGGCTGTGCAATTAATTGCAAATCACGAAAAAAAAAATAAAAAATAAAAAATAAAAAAAAATAAAATAAAAAATAATCGCAATTTAAGCACGCATAAGGCTGCAATTTTATCTATTAATTTATTTCGATTTTTATTCAGAAACGGCACAAAGAAATTACCAACGTAATTACCTATCATATGTGCACAGTGAAATGTGAAATGTTTTGTTATGCACTTCTTATGCACTGAATACATTTAGAATGTATGTATGAAGCTTGTTTGAAAAAGCAAAAACAGTTGCCAAAATAAATAAAAATAAATAAAGCGCAAATAAAATCGCAATCGCAATATTAGTTCAAAAAAAAAAAAAAAAAAAAAATCTCAATATGATTATTTTGTCCATATTGCACAACCCTATAGCTAATATATTAATTTCTACATGAATAAATTCAGTCTGAACACGTCTTTTTAAAACAAAAGGTTTAAAAAAAAATTAAAATAAAAAGCTTATTTTGATTCACCCCAAACTTCTGTAATTGTGCTATTTATATTAATATTGCTTATTAATTAATTTAGTCATTTACTTAAATCTATGCACTTATAAATTCTATAAATGAGTAAATAGAAAGAGAAGCAGAGAGGCACTGGTTTAACGGTTAAGGTGATGCCACACAAAATGACCAACCAGTGCAACAAAAAGTTGGTTTCAGAATGACATTATTAGTTTTCAATGACTTGTCCTTCCTTCTACTTTACCACGAGACACACATATGATGCTGCCATATCCAAACAGCACCTGACTATTTATTAGAGAAGCATTCCTAATCTAAATATACCTTAAAACTTGGGCCTGAAGCCAAAGCATCCACTTCAGCCACAAAGCTGCCAACGTACGATTTAGTCAAAAACCCTGGCAACCTTGTAAGATACAGACAGTGCTAGCTTATATTCAGCAGGAGCTCTTACAAAGTAATTGGCCTGGCTTCTTTGATGCAAATGACAGAGTCGGGTGGGTTGGGCCTGCGATGATGGCTGTCAGACAATAGCTCCGAGTCAAACTGCCAAAAGTGACACGCGCACTTCAAAAGCAAACAGATTCGGAGCGACTGCAGAGCCCATTCTCAGTTACCTGATGGGAAGAGGTCTCGAATGGCTTTTATAAAGGGAAAGGAGAGGATAAAAATATAAATGTGTGGGAGAAGGTTTAAAAAAGGGACTAGTTTGCTTTGTGGTTGAACTGAGAATAGGTCTGCAATGAGGCAAGGGGGTTGTGACAGCAGTAAATCCAGTGGCCATATGTCGGCTGTTTATTACAGCCTCCAGTGCCTTTCTTGACATCACAACGCTCAAAAGGAAACAGGAGAAATCCAGAGTCTGTGTGAAATAAGTAAAAGCTAACACGCATAAACGAGGCGGTAGAGGAAGAAAGCTACAACTCCTGTGCGCTTACTCTTGGCCTGAAAGAATAGTTTCACAGTAGCCCTTTGCAGCTCTTCTTCCTACCAATCATAGGTTTGAGTGACTCAGAGCGACTGGGGCCCTTCCTCCGTCCTTCCATGTCCTGGCTTGCCTAACCGAGCTACACAAAGTCGGTGCATTTAGTCAACAGTTTATGGACCCGTGTGCAGTTGGCCAGCTTGAACCTTTCACGTTCAGTCTCTGAGGGCAAAGATCAGGGTATCAGTAGAGCACTGTGTTTACAAAAACCAAGAGAAAAGGGGTTGGTCTGGGGCCAAACTAGGACAGAGTGGAAGGAATATTACTAGTACTCCCTCTCTTACTCACGTAATCATAGCCTTTACTTAATGGCCCACTACACTTGCCTGAGGCAAAACACAACGGGACGTTATAAACCCCATTTAAAGTCAATGTCCTGAGGCACAACATTCTCCTTGGTGGCATGTGTGGCCGTCCACTATGAATATCACAGCCATCAGCCCAATCCTGTAACCTGAGCCACAAGAACGGTGAGCTTCCAAGACAATTAAAAGCATGATTTAAGCAACAAAATGCGTGAGATGCGCTCTGTTAGAAGTATCAATGAACCTTGTATACGGTGTTGTTTGGTAACTGTTTTGTAGGACTGAAATATTGATCCAACACTGCAGGTCAAACAAGTTTAAAACAGACGCACTTTTAGGCAAATTAATAAACAGATGGAGAGCAGCAAAATGCAACGACGAATAAAGAGTCTCAAATTTCTTTGGATGCTGCAACAGTCGTGATATCATGCCTGCAGCAAAACTAATAATAATACACCTAAAATGTTAAAACTTACAATCTACTCCACTTTTGTGGCGTTGCTTTGTAGCAGTTTGCAAAGCCTTTTCTAAAATTTACTCATAAAAGTCATTAAATGACAGCAAATACACAATTAATGAGACCTCATAGTCATGTGTGCTTCATTGTTCCATCTGTTTGCAAGGCATTCTGGTATAGAAGATGGGTTTCTGGCATTTTTCAGGTGTTACAGAGAATAAACTGAACTGGACTAACCAAAGAACTACTGCCCAGTGTATCCAAAACCACTGCGATTCTGCAGTTAGCTCCATGTGACCTCAACAGCCTAATCTAGCAGTGTGAGAGAAACAGAGCTCTTATTAAGTACTTCCTCTATAAAAATCAGTTCAATGCACCAAGAGCAGAACAGAAACAGATATGCGAAGCAAAAAAACACATAAAAAAGGGTGGCTGAGCACAAACACATGCATCAGGAGCATCAGTGCCTTCTGATATTTGTCAATCTAAAACGTCTTCTAACACTGTAACTCAGCTGATGTTTACCACAAGTCTTTCTGGGAGGCTGTTGTTTATGGTGAAATCCCGGTATCTCCTTGATCTGTGCAGCCACACAAACAGGTTTTCGGTGGATGACAGACAGCCTCACCTCACAACGAGGCCTCAGGCCCACGCAACCATGCGTCACCACCAGCTAAACGTCCTGTCAAACACCGAGTAAAACAATGCATCGTGCCACAATGGAGAAGTCTCACAGAAGCAGAAAAGGCAACTTCTTTTTGGCTGATTTTAGTGCGTTATTATCTCTGCGACATCTAATGCATTTTGCCATCACTGTTACATGCCCTGCCGCTCTGTGATAAATGGTTGGGTCCTGTTCCATGACTTTCAACAGATGCGCCACAAGTCTGAGCATGGGAGACTGCAGGCGCTCGAAACAACGGCTTGAGCAATAGGCCATGACTCACAGGAGAACTCGGAGTCAGAAAACTGAACACGATTCTATGAACAGACATCTGTTTGAGCACATCCAAAGTAACAATCTAACAGCCCTAAGAATGTCTCTCCACACATAATAATAAAACAGTGGGAGCAGATGAAACATACTGCTTAATTCTGCTGTATTTAGCGTAAAAGAACGTCTGTCTTTTAGGAACATCGTACTTTCACCTAGATAACACAGCTGTTTTACAGAAGAGAATGCCGACCTTTGACCCTGCTACCTGAGAACACTTCAGAACGAGAAATGGAAAAGTCGCTAACTCTCATTTAGACTCAACAAACCGCTCAATCAATCACTGAGATGACTAACTAAATAACTAGCTTAATACAAGTTTAACTGTGGACAAACATTATCATGTACAACTGTTTAACCTATAATAATAGATGCTATAAAAGTAGTACCTTATTTTAAGTTTATTTAGTTAATGCTTTACAATAAAGGAATATTTTGCTAACTTTAGGTCAATGTATGTAACTAACATGAGCAAAGTATTTTGTAATTCATTAATAGTTCATACAAATTCAATTCAATTGTTAGCTCATGTTAGTTCAGAAATACATTTAGTTCATTGGTAGTTAATGTTAACAAAATAAAGCTTACTGTAACCCTGTGAGTCGTCACAATGGTAGTTTCTATCTTTATCTTTGACACTTTTTTCATTATCGACGCCTGATCTGATGATACGATACAAAGTCTACTTACATTTAGTTTTAAGTCTAGCCTTTGTCTGGTATTTTGTCTTTACATCAATTCGCATTCTTTTTCTTCAAAGCAGCAAACACAAATGCATTTTTCAGATTCCTTCCTGCATCTTGATGCAAAGTCATTCCATAACCGCCCTGCCTGAACCGAAAACGTCTCGTGTCCGTAGCACTTAAAACAAGGCAACACTGACAGATCCCAGCTTCGTGCAGCGGACGTTAGCATGAATATGAAGTGCATGTGACGACCGAAGAGCTGAAAGCAGATTAAAAGTTCAAGCTTAAAGGTTCCTGTGCAAAATAATAAACTGTGACTTGACAAACAGTAGATTCGCACATCTCTGACTCGTTTTCAAAAAGACCCAAAGCTGGCTAGCTTGGCTGTGGGCTGCATGCACACTGCGAAGGAGTGGAGGAGCTGAATTTGATGAATGACAGAGCAAAGGAATGCGAGCCAAGGTTGTGTGGCATACTATGAAGTATGAGTTTGGCTGTAAAACAGTGAAGATGAACAGACAATGTGGATGAAAGGATGAAAGGAGGAGAGGTAAAACTCAAAGTTTCAGGTGAAACTTGTGGGCGGGACTTGATAAGCAGGCCAGTCATCCATGCTGCATGTGCAAACAGTGAGGATGCTCACGCGGACAGGCAGCCTCGGACCGGACGGTGAGGTATATTTACCCGTCCTCAGACGAGGTTGTGCTATTCTGCTGCCGGTCAGGGGTCGAGGAGGGACCGCAGTGCACCTCGTGTGTCAGCAACCACTGCTCACACTGCAGGGAGACCACAAACAGGGAGTTTATTATGCATGCCTATGAACACACACACACACATATGCTTTCTTTCGGGATGAGACTTTTGACCTTGAAATCTGTTATAAAGTAATAAAAGCATTGCAAAACCCGCTGTGTTGAATCATAGCCTCATGAAACAAGCCGTTCTTACAGACACTCTCCGTATCAGTGGCTGGAGTTTGACCTGCAGTCATGGTACAGTTTAACTTGCATCAAAAAGGCTGCTTTGAATCAATACACCTCAGTAGTTCAAGTTCTAGCTGCCCCTGATATATCGGTTTAGAAAATACTGCAGCCCGGGTAAAAACTAATTTGCAGCAACTGACAGATTTCTGCTGTATAGTTTGAGTATTACTTCTATTTTGGTTATATGCCTAGTGTGCAATCATTCTTACAATGATTCAACCAAAAGACTAAATTATTTCTTACCTGAATCATTCAGATCAGTTTCTGAATCAACAATTTAACCACTTGATGATTCACTTTCAGTGATATATTATATAGATTATTTATATATATATATTATTTATATAGATATATAGATATATAGATAGATATATATATATAGATAGATATAGATATATATATAGATATATAGATATACAGATGTTTGTGAAATCAAATTTATTTTAGGTTTACTTATCCAGCATTTATTAAATTGACTAAAAAAGAGGCAGTCAAGACATTTTTATACATTTAGACTTCAAATAAAAATATGTTGAATTATGTGTCTAATGTTCTACCGACCAAGGCATTCAGACACAGACAAACAGATACGAAGCTTCAAAATTGATAATAAATAGTTCTTGCCCAGCAAATCATACACACTTTCACAACATATCATTAAGACATAATTAATCACTATTAAAAATTGTAAATGCTTAAATGAGTGAATCAAGAATATAGAATAAAGGCATTTTTGCTTATACAGCCCATTTTTATTTAATGTGTGTAAGAGTTGACGTTTTAAAACTTGCAGGTACTAAAAATATAAAAAGATCCCAACGAAGAGCAGACTAGACTTTAGAAGAACTGCTAAAACTATAAATAGAAAACTTGCTACTTTTGGCTCGTACTTTAATACTTGTATTTTATAGTGTAGTTGTAATATTTATGACATTAGCTAATGTTTAAACACATTTTTGTATAAAACCAGCACAGGAAAACAGTGCATATTCTGTCTAGGCCTGTTCCTAATAAACACAATAAGGAGTTGTTTAACATCATTTGTTGCATCACTAATCAGTGATTGGCCCGTTTAACGTCTGTTAGTCGTCCGCAGACAGGATGGAGGGATGCAGAGATGCACAGACGAAGAGGAGGAGAGACTTACGTAGCTTTATCCTCTTTGTGCAGGAGCTTTTCAAAAGAGAGGAGACGTGCAGAGGGGGTGATGGAGCGTGAGTCTTTAAATTAGAGAGAGGGAGAGGGGGACGTAACTGACTGAAGACAGATGACCATAAAAAGTTCACAGGAAACTTGGTGGTGGGGGATGGAGAGACAGGCGAAGGAGTCGTCAGAGGAGAGATGTGAGAGAGATGGAGGATTGGATGAGAGAGACAGGACAGAGATTATCAGATTAGTGGCTGGTAAGACTGCCTAATTGAGAGGCAAAGAGGCAGGTATAATGGCCTGGGTGGAGGAGACATTTTAGGTTGCTGTGGTCTTTAGCCACGCCGGTGTGTGTGTGTGTGTGTGTGGGGATGGATTTTAAGCTCTCTCAAACACACCCAGCTTGCGTGTCTTCTCCCACGTTACACTTCTCTGATGATGATGACAGGATACTGACTGTATTCAGCGACTGTTATTGGCTTTGGTGTGAATCGCACAGTAGTCAGAAAAAAAAAAAAAAAGAGGAAACAAAAGGAGAGACTAAATGAGCAACACATCAGCAACAAGCAGGCCAGATTGGTTTTATAAACAGCACCCCTGATGCATTTCATTGCATTTTACACCCAAGTATTTGTAGTAGAGATTCCATCTCTTAATGCACTTTTTAGGAAAAATTATTGCAAATTTGCTTATAAAATAAGTTTTTGGTAATACATTACCAAATACACTGCCATTGAAGAATTCAGGGTTAGTATGATTAATAAAAAAATTACTAATATATATATAATTCTAGTTCAAATAATTTCTCATCTTTTGGACTAGGGGTGGGTGATATGATGATTTTTTAGTTTTTTAGATATTTTGAGTAACCGAACAGTAGCAGGTCCTCATTAAATTTAACACAATGAAACTCATTCAGATAAAAACCAGCTGAGAGTAAATGATGGATGTAGTGTAGAAGTGTATAGTTTCATCTTTCATGTTTGTTAATTCAATACTGCTGAATACACCTACTCTTCCTGAAAAATAAAAGCACGGTTTGTTTTTAGTCATATTATGTTTATTTGTAATGTGTATCTATTCCAATAACAAACAACGAATTTTATCTTATTTTAGCTCATTTTGGCCTAAATATCTGCGCTTCTTTATTTTAAATTTTGTTACTTTGAAAGGCTTTGTTTTTATAAAAAAGGTGAATTAGTTTGTCTGTACTGCTCAGAAAACGTGCAAACTAGTAAAATCAATGACACAGAATACTGATAAAATATTAAAAAAAATTGTGATATATGTTTTTCATATCGCCTACCCCTAAGTTGGACTTTATATTCGAAGAAACCTGCAAACCTGTATAATACAAATATGAAGCAACATCAGTTATAAATGTTTCTTAAGCAGCAAATAAGCATAGTAGAATAGTTTCTGCAAAAAAATAAATAAATAAATAAATAAATACATAAATAATATATATATATATATATAGTGAAAAAACAACTTTTTTGACTACATGAATGCAGCCTTGTAGTTCAGAAGAGACTCCTTTTAATAACATGAAAAATTAAAAGTCTCACTGAGACTTTCTTTACTATATTCAGACCTCAAAAAATAGTTTGTGGAAAAAAAGTTAAAGCAGGCGCAAAAAAAAAACAAAAAGATGCCCTGCGATGAACCACAATTAGCTATCTGCTTACATTTCATTCCTTCGTGCCAGGAAACAGTTTAATTTAGGCTAAATTTATGTGTTTAATGAGTGCTATCCATTTTTGGGTTAAACCTGTTTGTGTACGCACACTATGTGATTACCTTCTCCTCCGTGTGCGAGTATGAGCACTGTGCGTGTGTGTGAGAAAGAATGCTACTGCTCTGTTTCAGGGCTGGATGACAGGCACGGACAAGTGCAGGAACCGACGTGTTTGAGAGCAGTTGGCGCGCTGAGATAGCGCTGCTTTCCGCCTAGCACATCACCCCTCAATATCAGTTTCAATAGCAAGAGGCCAAGATAAAATCCTGTGAAAGACAGACGGGAGACGGGACCTGATGCAAAGAGAGGAAGGTATAGAGTTTAAAAGAAAGGGTTGAAAAAAACAGATGAATGAAAGCAGCATGCTAGGTGGTGCAGATAAAGAGAGAGGTGAGAATCTGGAGGAACGGGACAGGCCAGTTTGCTCGTTTGCTGCTTGAAAGAACGCACGAGTTAACCGCTCACTCCCTGGCTTGTTTGCTTTGTTTCTACTAAACACCAGAGACACTGAGGGGGAGAGAGGGGGCGGAGGACGGGAGTTACCAGAACCTGCACCACCCTGAGGTCTCGTATCCTTATCAATGCAAACCGTACACCCTACAAGACATAAACACACAGCAGGGCTGATACTAATTACACCAGTTAGACTATGGCACAAAAGACAAGCATTTGACACCAAGTCCTTCTTGAACGAAACCGTGTTTTTTTTTTCCGTCTGTGGCGTAATTGACCTCCGGTACTCAAGGGGGCGGTCTGTGCCATAACAGTCGACGATTTTTTCTTTTGTTGGAGTTAATGGTCATGTGGAGATGCAACGATGCCGCTACGAATTATATAATTAACTTAGATTCTTACTCCAACTGAGGCATAATTAACCTCCGAAACTCAAGGGGGCGGTCTGTGCAATTAAACTAACTGCGTTTATAGTAAGATTCCTGAATAATAACAGTTTAACTATCTTTAAACAATTTTCAAAAAACAAAACCAGACAGTTTGCACTAGTGTTTGTTACAGCGCCCCTTGTGGCAGCGTTGAGATTGCAACACATACTTGCTTCAAATAATGCCACGGCCATCATAATGAAGCCTGAACAAAAATGGTATCGTCATGCTTTCATTTCCCAAGAAACATATAAACACCAAAAATTTCACATTTCTAGTCCGAGTGAGGATGTCCAGGATGTTTCTCAATCATTCAGCAGAAGTGCCGGCAAAGACAGAGCGAATTGAAATCATCTGACCAGCCATTGTGTGGCAACATGTGGAAACTCCAGCGAGCTTTGAGTTCCTTTTAGAGATGATGGTTAACATCAGAGCAGAACAGAGAATAGCATTTGCCAATCAAACCAAAGGCAGCAAAAGTAGACACGTCATCAGCCCCAGTTATGTTTTCAGCAGCGAAATTCCTTATTCATGATTTTCTGCTTCCCAGACAAATTGCAAGACAACCACTGAGAAGACATTACATCCAGTTTTGTCTGCTGACTGAGTTTTCATGATAACATGACTAATAGATATAAAGAAACCATCAATGCAAAATGTGACGTATCAAAAAGAGCAACCCTCGCTTCAGAGGTTTAGTGATGAAGTTGTGGCATCCATCTGTGTGATCTCAAACATCATTCAAAGCACCTGAGTCAAGCATACATCATAACAGGCAATGTGCTGAACTGCGCTGCGCAGGAAGTGGCTTTCATTTCCAAATCAACCCTGGCTGCTTCGCCTTAGGGCGAGCTTGCTTCATGCAAACAAGCTTTGTATCTGTGCAAGCATCTCAGATGCGCTAAAAATGTTTCAAAGCCTCTAAATCACAAAAAAAAGTTGCCTTTTCTAGCTCACTGGCTTTAAGACCGATTGCAAGGATGCACTGGAAGATTCGGTGCACGTGTTTTTTGGATGCTTTAAGAGGGCTGGGGGACCTCTAATCCCAGCTGTGGTGCAGGCTCGGTAGTTCCTGGCTCTTCAGGGTTTAAGAGCAAATTGAGGGGTCCTTGGCAACGGACGACTCAGCTGTCAAGCCTCACAGGTGCCTGCGACAGGGACAAGTCTTACGTTCTTGAAAGCGGCAGGCCTTTATTTTGAACACATATGGTGCCTCTGATTGGCCAGACTTCACAGTGGAGAGCGGTCGATGCAAGCGAGGTCTGAGGACAGACCTGCCTCGCGCTCAGACTCATCTCCATATCCATGCAAATACGCAGGGGTGGAAAGAGAAAGAACCACATTCTCTCACAAAAGAGAGGCTGGGTTTGCTAAGATAGAGTTCTTGTAAGCAAAGACAGACGCTGGCTCATGCCCGGTTTCTGTGGTGTGAGTTACAGAGGAGTGCAGATGCAGGGTCCATCAGTGTGCCATCGACAGCTGCCTAGAAAAAGCATACACTGTCCACCCTCATTACAGATGGTGTGTGTGTGTGTGCATGAGCGCTCTCAAAGAATATCGCTGTCCCCACCAATCCGTCCAAGACAGGGAAGCCATTTTAGAACGCTTCCTTGAGGGAGAAACAAGAGCCGCGAATGAAACGAATCACAATGATGCATGACTATAAGGGGATGTTCATCCCAGGCTTAAACAGTGCGTGAGGTGAAGAGGACTGGGTGAAAGGAGGATCTGCGCATCTAATCTCCTTCCCTCCTGTTGTTCTTGTTGTTGCGATCGGCCCTTTATTTAGCAGACATGTTCCTGCAGGAAGACCAAGAGATCTTTCCTTGTCTCTGACTGCATGGATATGAAGATATCTGCTTTTTTATTTTGAGTGACTGAAGGTTTAAATTTAGTACTCAACAGGAAAAAAATTTCCCTTCAATGCAAAACTGGAACTTTTGATTCATCCGTGGAAAAAGAATCCTCTTGGGAAGCAGTCACATGAGAATTCCTCCTATCTCCCACCCACTTTCCCCCCAATGCCCCCTCTCTCGTCAGAGCTGGTCGGGGTGGCTGCTTTTATGGCAGAAAGGACGCAGTGGGCCCATGCTGTTCTCCTTTGACAGTTGTCTATCTGTGCAACAAATGGAACATTCATCGAGGGGCAGCAGTGACAACTCGGCTCCATAAATCCAGAGGCACACAGAGAGGGCTTCCCAAACATGGCTCACATCAGTGACTAGAACAACTAAATTAGGTTAGGGTCCTGTACTTGCATCTACCACTGTTCAACTTTTCTTTGAACATCATTGGTGATAATAAAAGATGCCTAAAGCTGACTTCAGATAAAGAGGCGGGAACATTCAATTCATCAATCTTCTTTCAAAATGATTCAGCCACAGAATGACTGAAGGTTTGGCTTAAAAAGTGGTGCTATCCAAACTGTGCTTTGCAATAAAGGTATAGAGATGCTTCCGATAACCATCTCTCTTTTATGCACCGTTGAGGTATAGGTGTGGCTGCCGGTTTCATGAAGTAGACTCTAAATTCACTGTACACCTGAGAACACAAAGAGACAAGAGTAGGAAGAGGAGGAGGTGCGTGGGGGTACCTCGAGGCTTTTTTCAGTCCTGTTAAACCGGCAAGCTCCTACAAGCCATCCTGAAAGAGAGGCCCGCGATGCTGTGCACACACATGCTGAAATTGAGTCAGTGAACCATTACTGCAAAGGGATTCCCTCGCAATTGCACGAAGCGGCATTCAAAGCGAACAAAATCGCAAAAAGCCAACATACGAAAAAAGTTCTAAAACTCATTCTGTAGGACATTTTGGTTTCACCTATATCAGAACAATTCGAGCTGCTGTAAATAATGTGCTAGCCGGTCAGGTTTTGAGGCTGGCAAGCTGCCACGGTTGGGTTCTCCATCATTTATTTGGAAGACTAAGAGAAAGAAACCACTGGAGGGGTTTTTGACAGAGAACTCGGCAGATATGCCTCTTACGGCATGCTATAATAGAGCTCTTTGTGAAGCCAAGAAGAATACAGCCTTCATCGAGCTGATGCTGAGCACATCTCTCTGTGGCTCATACGTGCACGCATAAACAGACATGCAGTGACCACACATGATTTGTGTCGGTCGAGGCCCTCCTCTGACAAAGAAGCTTGTTGGGCGAGAAAATCTAAAGCAAGATTTGTGAATGCTCTTATTGGACCCAGTTCTGACGGCGATGTTATCGTCAGTCACTGTGCATTACCTCACTCTCTCTTCTTTCACTTAATCACTCTATCATTTCTGCACCTCCCCTCCGGCCCCCTTTTGGCTTCTGTTACAACGTTGCATGGCCTAAACTCCAAAGCAAGGAGCCAGGCTGAAGTACAAGGCCAAAACATCAGCCAACTGGTGCTGTGACGGCCGTCAGCCACCCACTTTAAGACTCCGCCCCAAAAGCCAACATGTGACTCCCTTCGGCCAATCACGCCCCAGGTTGCCAGCTGTTTGCTATTGCCGTTTGCCTGAGTGACAACCAGGCCGGCGGTTGCAGCAGGGGTCATCCATCACACTCCAGTGTGTGCTGACGCGCAGGGCTTCTCGACTGAGCCGAAGCGACTCCCTAGCATCACATCACGTATGGCCCCCCCTCCCCTGCCTGAAATAAGAGTCACATTGTTTTTTCCCCTTTCGGACTGCTCCAGAGTTGCTGTGCAGGGCTCTCTCTACATAGGCGGCTGCCTGAGGACATGCTCCTACAAGGGAGCGATTCATCTAGAATGGGGGAGTGGAACTTCATAGGAGAATTTGCAAGCCCAGAGCGTTAAAGTCGCGATTCTTTCCCTAAATGTGGCAGCTTGGTGTTTAGCATCAGGCTGACCATCCTACAAAAGGCAGCGGAGGAAGAAAAGAACAAGCCAAAAGCGAGAACTTGTGAGGGAATTCATTTCATTCAGTGCATTTTGCTGTCATTCCACACAAGAAGAAGGGTCAATTAAGCTTTAACCCAAAGCACCAAAACGGAAAACAATACATTTACGCACACAGTAGACCGTATACGTGTCACACTTGAAATTAAAGTTTTTTTACACCTATATTTTAGCTAGCCATCATACAATATGATCACTTAGCATCTCTCTGTAAATGGATCTGCGATAGGAAAATCTGCCTATGGATGCCTCAAATGCAATTCTTTAAAACAAACAGTCAGCAATTACATTTTAAAGTACTTATATAATCTATTTTAAACAGCCTTTTGTGTTTTAATCAACATTAAAGATATTTCACAATCAGATTTTTACCGTAATGCTGAGGAAAACGACAGATAAATATCATGCAATGCGTTAACTTCTACGTTACGTAGCAATTTTAATTAGCCTTCAAGTACTTTAATTCTTATAAAGCATGTCAGCTTCAAAAAAAGAAAAAGAAAAAAGTGTCACCTACTAAAATTTGGGAGTAAAGTACACAAATGTACAATGTTATCCACTAGACATGACGCTTGTATTGTCCGTTAAGGGTCAATTAGCTTAAAACCACCTTTAAATGACGAATCTGAATGACATCAGCCGGTACAGAAATGAAAGAAAGTACACAAGCCCAGCAGCAGTCAAAGGATGGGTGGTCATTACAGACCAATCTCTTTTGTAATTCCAAGACAGTCTGTAGAGGCGTTAGGGCACCAGCATTTCTGCTGCAAGGCCTCATTTCCATCTCTATAGGCCCCTTAATGTTTGCCCACACATTGATAAAGAAGGTCCCATCAAACGTAAGGCGGCGCCAGAGTGGGTACAGATTGGTGGGTGGGTGACAGCCCTCAACATTGTGAGGTCCTGAAAGGATAAAAAGGGGTAAAACACGCAGGAAGGGACAATTACAAGTTTCAAACAAAGGCGAGCGGGCTTAACAATAGAAATAGGTCTAGTTTCCTCCACTGATTTTGAGCTCTACACACTTTATTCTTAGGTTCTTAGAGCACGACCTGATTAAGTATTTAATGTTAACCACTATCAAAAAACACGTGAGGACAACTTTTCCTGTCTGCTTTCCCCTGGCAAACATCGAAACCATTTAGGCCTGCTTGGCTAGTCCTGATGAACAATTCCCTAAAATGTAGCACAATAGTTATCATAATTATGAGAACCTGAAAAAACATCCAGTATCCACCGTTTCCGGTTCTGCAGAGGTTTACCAGACTCGCACACAGCCATTTCCTAAGCGAGCCATGAAACACGCGGCTGAATCACAAACACAGACGCGCAGTGAACAATCAGCATCATGACATCATCAGGCGAGGGTATAAATGAACACCTGAAATTCCTGGTGATGTAAAAGCATCAAATCTTGCGAAATGAAAAAGTTTCCTACAGGCAAAAACAACGAAAATATTGTGCCAATATCTTTGCAACTTTCTTTATAACTTATCAGCAGCCTGCTGGCCTTGTTCAAAGATTACTGCAGAATGAAATGAGTGCAATCTAGGAGAAGACATTACAGGGACACTGCCCACTTTATGACTAGTTACGCAACATTGAGACAAAACATGTTTTGCACATCAAACACCAAGGGCGCAAGAAGGACTCTTCATTCAAATAAGGGAGGTTTTAAGCGTTTGAGCTTGATGTGCTGAAGATTGTGTCTGTAAATATCTGCATGAAATTCTAAATATTTATGCAATTCCTAACCTCATCAATTTCATCTAGCACAACCACAAAACACAGGCTAGTAGTAACCGTAACCCGTGAGGATGAGCGAAGCAGCCATTTTGTCAGGGTCCTGACGTGCATTTTGTAAAGTCTGTACTTTCATACGGACCCTTGGTCTGGTCTTCCCATGAGCCAATCAGCAGCCTGGTTATCTTCTTTGCTCTCTGATTAAGTTTATTATTGCCTCTGCTCTAGTTTCTCCCAAGCACTTTGTAACAAAGTTCACAAGTGGAGTCCTAACTCCCTGGTTAATGATAACACTCCTTGGATAGACGAGCTTTGTGAGATGCTCCGAATGGATGGAAAAGAGATGAAGGAGGTAGATGTGTCCTCACAGTCTGCTGATGACTAATTCTGATGAAGATGCTTTCAAATGTGCATCCGCTCTTATAATCTCATTGACAGGCACAGACAGGTCGGATTATACTGCATTCACACAAACATGTGTTTGGAAGAACACCAACCAGAATAATTACCTCAATAGTAGTGCCCTATTAAATCCGTTTCATTTTCTCTCAGATTACATTTTTTCCTTATGAATTTTTCTAAACTACGTTTTAATGGTTAAATTACTTTTTTTTTTTTGTTAAAGTATAATGAATGGAAATCAGGAAACTTCCACTTATTTATTTATTTGACCAAATAGTGTTTTTCATCAATGAAAATAAAACTGGAACCCAGAAAAATAAAGTGTAATAATCAAAAGCATCTTATTTTATGAATATTTATTATTATCTCTGTACTTTATTTCTTCTTTACAGAAATACTGTGCTGAGTATTTACTTTTTTTCTGGTATATATATTCCCTAAAAATCATGTTTTATTGATTATAATTAGTATTAATCCTATCACAACATTTAGTACACTACATTCTGTTTGCATACAATATGATGATAGCACAGGATTCATTTTTAAATGATATTGTTTAGCTTTAGATTTACAGACATTAGTCCATAATATATTTTCATTATCTCTACTGACCTACGTTTAATTTATTTACTTAATTTTATTCCGTTTTTATGACTGGATTGCATTTTTCACACTGCAGAAATCCTCGGACCACAATAAGTCTGGCTCAAAAATTGTGATCGATGGTTTCAGGTTTGTTCACCTAAGTGAGTGAATCTCATGAAAAACCTCCAGGTCTTGTTTCAGCCCCAAAGAGAAACAAAATCAGGCTGATTGAAAGCGAATTGAAAAGTAAGGCCAATTCAGGACCACTAAAACAAGTTTTAGTGTGCTTTTTCAAAACATTTGGACTTATTTTTGGTGTGAAGTTTATCCAAGTAGATTGGAACTTCGATTCGTCTTCATGTTTTTTAACACGTCTTCTGGGTGGGTCTCTCAGAAAAATCCAAGCGTGCAGGCTTGCTGTGAAGTAGGTGTTGAAGGAGGGCAGCGTTTCTGTCTGCTCATTGTGTACACAGCCCCTGATGGGAAAGGCCAGGTTACAGGAGAAGAAAGAACCCTGCTCGCTGTCTTTTGTGGCGTCTCCTCAGGGGCGCGTCAGCAGAGCCTGCCCCATTGACTCCTTGTTTCCCAAGAGAGCAAGACGGTGTACCATTAACCCCAGCCCAGCGAGGCAGACACACCTTTACTTTTCACCTGACCATTCGCCACCCAAAATTGGGCTTGAGCACCCTACACCTCTCTAACCCAACCCCCCTTCCACATCTCGTCAGCCGGCTCCATCACAAAGACGCATTTATTTTGGAAACAGCAGCCAGCATATCAGCATCTCCTATCTTTTCTAATGCTGATGTCCCTAAACAGAAGGAGTGTGGCCTGGTGTTATTTCAAAATGGCTGAAGGAGTGTGAAGGTTTTGAGATGGATTCTGGGAGATTTCTCTGAGTGGACCGGGTGCGGCTTTCAGGAAGAGTATCGATGCTAGCTTAGTAACACTGAGTCAGACCGTCCTGACTGGAAATGACTGGTGGAAACGATGGTTTCTATGTCAGATGTGACCAACCGTTTTGTCTAAACTTGCAGATGCAAGACTAGTTTTCTTAAAGAAAGCATGAACCAGGAATCCTGGAGGAGTTCTTCCTCCCTTCCTTGGCTTCTCTCACTCCGAGTCTCCGCCTCCATCCCAAGCCCTGTCCAGTAATCTCCTCCTCCCTTCCCCCATGCACTCATAGCAGCTGTGCAAAGGGATGCTCTCAGGTGGAGGCCCATGTGTTTGCACAAGAGGCTGCAAGAAGGTGTGCGTCTAACTTCTTTACGAGCCTGAGGTTCAGCAGGACTAGGGGCATGCGCTCCGGTCTCTGTGTGTACGAGGTGTGTCCTGTGTTTGCAGAACAAACAACAGTACCTTTTCAGCTCATGAGCAGAGATGGGTGGGTGTGGATGCGGATGGGTATGTGTAGGGCTCGGTTTTGAAGAAGAGGGTTACTGGGAAGGTTGTTATTCACTTGAATTTTCTGTTTCTTATCCATCACTGCATAAACAGCTACAGGGAAGTCTGATTACTTGAGTTCAACACGAAGGGACTTCAAATAAGAACCAGGGAAGGACTGAAAGCAAGGCACAACTTTCAGTACAACATTTGGCAATGCACTGAGTTGTTTTGAGGTGGCTAGTCGTGATGCACAGAAATTATTACTTTTTTTAGAAACCAAAAAATGAAAATAAAGAGTAATAGGGCAATTTGAATAAGCGTAGTGCATTCAATCAAAATGCATCTTCAGAGAAGTGTGAATTAAATACTGATTTTAACCATTAAAAAACATTTTTTTGCCATTTCAGCCACAAATTCAGATGCAAGCATTTTAGGTTTTTGCACATGTTACTGTCTGCTAATAATTACACATCTCATGCCAAAGGATTAAAAACATATATATTGATTTTAAAGATATACAATTTATAAAATGTAAGTTAATTTAAGATATTGATTTTAATGTTAAACACAAGCATATAAAGAATCAGACGCCTCTGCTGCTCTTGACAACTTTTGACGTAACATTGCCACAATCTCACTCAATATTTAACCCTCTTCCACAGAATAAAGGAGAGCAACACAAAAACGACTATAATGACCATAAACAGATCTGCTCAACATGTGGTCAACAGGTCATGTTTGCAGAGCTGCATCCCAGGATTACATCTTTTCCCAGCATGCACTGCGGCCGCCAGGTAACGTGTCATTAGGGCAGCTCATCCTTGCGGTCTATATTTGTTACCCGTCGAGTGGCAGGGTGGCAGACCAGCTGAGCAGACAGGAGCTTTCGGTTAGCGCCTGACATAAGAGCACCAGATTTGCTCTGTTTACACAAAGGCCTGTCTGCATGTCCTCAAACGCGTCAGACGCAGAACATGCGACGAAGCTACCCTTCTTGGGATGCACGGCGTGCAACCGTATCATTTGCTTGCTCTCTCCCTCACACGTAATCAGACAGAAACTGGTTGTGCGATGCTGCTGGCCTGTTTTTTTCTTTCTGCAACCACTCGCGTCTTGTCTGTTCCACCCTTTCTTCCCTCCCTCTTTTTCTTTCTCGGCCAGTTCCACTAAGCAACAAGTGCTGCCTGTGAGTACCACCCTTCCCCCTCGCCCAGCCTCCAGAAGCTATCACAAATCCTGCGAGCAACTGCCAGCTGACAAAACTGTTTAGTCAGCAAGAGAGAGGCAGGCAGGCAGGGAGGGAGAGAGAGCAAACCAGCCGTACATCAGTTGGCCTGCACTTCAGATTTAGTTTTAACACTTGAGGAAACAACAAGTAAAAGAGAAAAAAAAACTATTAAGTCTACATTGCAAGAAAAAGGCATAGCTTACATAACATTTTCCATTGTTGTAAGTAAAAACATCTAAAAATACTTCAATTAAGATACATTTACTAAAAGCGAAATCTTTAATCTTGTTTCAAAGGGAATCAAAAAATAATGTCTATTTAGTAAATGCATCCTAATTTTTTAGATACTTTGGCTAGAAAGAAAACAAAACACTAAGATACGCCTTTATTGCAGAGCTGTCTGGCTCTCAGAGAGCCATGCGACTAACTCGCCATTGTTCGAACACTTCCTTCATCTCTTCCCCCTCCACCTCTGAGAAGAGGCAAGTTTCACTTCCTGTCTTTCCTCTCATCTCCTCTTCTCAGCTTGCTAGAGCTCCATTTTTTCCCTTCCCTGCCCCGTCTTCTCCTCCATTGTGACATTCTTTCACATCGGTGATAGCCGTTGGGTTAGACTTTGAACTCTTAGCAAATACCAACATTATTTGCTGGTTGGAGCGGCTCGGGGGAGAAGCGGGGAAAGGTGATAAGACGGGCCGCAGTAACAGGGCTTCAGAGGTGTTCATTGAGCCTGATGGCCCATTAGCCTGATGACTAGTTAACATGGTAGATGATTGGGTCAGTGCGCTGATGAAAGCTTCTTAACAATCCTGAAAGCATGACAAACAATCACTTAAATTAAGCTTTTTTGATAAAAGCTTTTGAACAGTTGTGATTAGACTCGTATAGACTGTCAGCACAAATCTTTTTAGTGCATATGCAACTGGAATCCGATCTAAAATCCAGTGTATTATGACTGTTCATATCCAATTAGCATGTCCAGAATCGCTCCTTTATTTTATGTAATGTGCATTGGTTTCTATGGCGATACCAATATAGTTAGCAAAAAAGATTAATTGCATCCCAAATGATGCACTATACACTTATGCACTACTCAACCATGTAGTGTCTATTTTTGTCGTTAATAACCCCTTTTTAATTGGAGAAGTTTTCAATGTGAACACACTACTTAGTATTTATACTACAAAATACCATAGAAGTGTGCATAAGTACGCAATTTGGGGCACACCTATTGTCTTACAACATTATGAGGCATCAGCAGAAGTATACTAGCAGTATATTGTAATCTTCTGCTCGACTTCGCAACAATTCAAGCCTGTTTCTGCAAAGACGTTCAGCATGTTTTCTACGAAAACGTCTGACGTATTTACATTTTACGTGGCGTGAGACTGTGAAAGCGCTACGCTAAATCTGATCAGACTGAAACGGATTTCCAGAAATGCAGAAATAGGATTATTGTAGCTCAAAACGGATTTCATGTAGTTTGTTGCCGTTCAGACTATCGAAATATGGTCGAATTTCAAATGGATTTAGGCTGACGTTTTGAACAAGGTTATCGTTACGCATTTGTCAGAGTGTTCTATCTTTACAAAACTCAACAGGTGCATTAATGTACGTCTATGAATCTTATTATTTTCCGTTAGATTAACCATCTCGCCCCAACAGGTTGCATGAGTCGATGCCTCACACAAAGTAAACAAGATCAACAATTATGGCCAAAACAGCGAGGATACTTTTACACTTTTATTCCTAATCAACTTAGCAATGATCAATATGCTTGCTTTAGCAAATAGTCATTTACTCGATCAGTGAAGGATCACAGAAATCGACTGCAACTGCTAGTTCTTCAGCAGCTTCAATGTTTCTGAACCAAACATGTTTTCAAAGCCAAAGATAAATGCTGCCTGTGTGGGCCATGACAACAATCTCCTGCAATCACAGAGAGGATCGGTTGAAATTTTTGAGGTTAAGCCTTCAATCCCATATATGACACATCTAGGCTGTTAACAATAATGAGCTACGGTGAGGAGGAGGCAGAGCAGCATTCATGAAATGTCTTCATTCTTCGTACTGCTTTAACAAACAGTATGCAATGAGAGACTTCGAGCAGGACAACCACAAATATAGCTGAGGCTATAGTAACACTATTCTAGTACAGACCTCCAGACAGAAGCACGCCTGTGTCACTCTGAAATAAACCACTCGTTTTAATAAAACACTAGCTAATCTGTGCGCCAATAAAATCAACAAATCCCTGCAACAAATAAACCCATAACTCAGCAACAACACAGCATTGTTAATTGCTGCCATTATTGAATAAGAACAGAGTCCTAATATTTATGGATAAACGCTTACAACTACAAATACATCTTAGGGCTCTTTTTTCCTGCATCTCTCACTCCATCCAAGCTGTCCCCCCGCTGTGTTCCTGTCTCAGCTATACGCCTTACGGAGGGATGGAATATAATCTTATCTAAAAAAGGCATGCTAAATATAGCTTGGGAGCCAAAGGGCCAACCCATCATGCCCTAGGGCCAAAAGCAGGTCCCTCTCCATCAGGTTGCACACTTTAAAGGTTTTGTTTAGACTTTAATGGCATTATAAAACGTACAGCAAAACATCTTCAATGAACGGATGAAGAATGCACAAACTAGGTACAACAGATTTGATATTTTAGATGCACCTTATGCAACTGAATCTGGGATCAATTATTTACAATGCATTTTAAGTTAGGTGGTCAATTGAAAACAGAAAATCTAATAAAATGAAATGTAAATCTGGGAAAGTGAGTGATGCAGAGAACTGTAAAGAGTTTATCGTTTGGCAGAGACAGCCGAGGCCTGCTGTGTAGGTATCTTGGGAATTACTATAATGAATTTAGATAATGTCAATACCCAGGACACTCACTGAGACCCGAGGGAGGGTGATCTACTTTTAATTAGCAGCAGAAAAGAAAATCCCAAGAGGGGCTGGACACAAGATTTCCAAATGCTTGAGAATGCATGAACAATGCAAAAAAACATCTAAATGCATTTAAAAACACCAAATGCAATAAACAAAAAAATAAATACAAATAAAAAAATCTACATCGGGACCGTTTGTACTGGTTTCTGTTCACTGCTGGTTAAAATAAGCTATTTCTGACAGCTTCCCCAAGAGTTCAGCATCAATATCTCTTTCCTTTGAGGTTATTTCACTACATACCACATGCAAAAACACCAGACATTTCATTAACACAGCTCAAAGAGCATCAAATGTGTGACTTTAAAATCTCTTGAATGTGCCTTTAAAAAATAAAAAAGAACAAGTATGACAGCATACTTTCCTATTAGCCTTAGCCCAAAAGGAAACAAACAAATCTACATGGAAACATCCTCCTACTTTAGCCACAACATCATCAAGCTGATCCTTTAAGACAGGCTGCAAGGCCTCTGTATGGTCCTACTCATAACATGTCCAGTCTCTGCCAAACTTTTACATCAATGATTTGAGAGAAAAGCACAGGAAATGTGCTTAGTAGTCCCGCGAAATACATCAGGTTGGGCTTTTATTTAAAGGGATTGCATAAGGTCTTATATTTAGAGATGGAGAGAGGCCTGATGCCTGTGTAGTGATTGAGACTCTGCAGTGTTGAATTTCATGGAATGTGAACTGCTCATCCGGATCCATCCTCTCTTCCCTGCCTTAAAACAAAACAAAACAAAAGGCAAGAGGAAACTTCTTTATCTGCCACGACCCCAAAACTAGTTTCGGTCATCTAATGTGAACTGGGACTTGAAGCAGTCCACTCAAGACTGGAGTAGAAGCAGAGGTGGAATGGTTTTTTTGAAAGTCAGAGATGTTTCTCTGGAGTGGCGTGCACACAGGAAAACCTGGAGCGGAGCGGGAGACAAGAGAGTAAAGAAAGCTCTGTGTCGCTGTCCCAGACTGTCTTTTTGTTTGCATGTTACTTGGTGACACTCAAAACCAGATGCTTTGGCTTAATTTTGAAACTCGTTCCTCTGAATATTGTGTTTGTAATGAGGACATTAAAAAGGGAAACAAAACATGAAAAGAGTTTAAAAAATATATAAACCTAAATAACTAGCCTAAATGATTAAATGTATTAATTTCACTTGATATTGCTCATTCAATATCATTCATAAACAATGCTGCTGCAGTATTTTATCGATGATGCCCAGAGGCCTTGTGCATATATTTGCTTTAAAATACTTTCGACGACAGGAAAAGCATCTTAAAAGCATGCAGACACCGTGCTAGAGGATGCACAAAACGTGGGGAGTGAATTGCCACGTTTACCTTCGTCTCTCCTAAGTTTCTGCCTCACCGAGGAGGGGCGGAAAAGAGACGGAACACAAATGCCTAGCAACCATTATCTAATCCATCATCCATTCCTTCAGTTCACAAGTTTTTAATAAAACTTAGCGAAGCACTTTACAGAAACACAAGCGACCTGTCGTCTTTACTTTGGTGATTTACACCTAAACAAGTCCTGGACGTGCGATTAAACAATGTGACAGGATCACAAAACGCTTTCGACGATAAAACCAACCGACGTTACTTTACTCAAATTACCTCAGCAGCTAACTTTACCTGAACGATCTCGCGATCAAAATAGGCCATCCTTAAAGAGATAAACAAACTTTGTGACGCAACAGGTTGTTGTCGAACTAGTCCAAACAAACAAAAAAGCCAACAAAACGAACTATATACATCAAAAACGAGCGTTTCGACAGCGATCGAAGCGTGGCGATCAAAGTGATGCTCCGCGACGCGTTAGCTTGACGCTAGCTAACAGCAGCAGACTTTGAACCCCATCACCGCTTCAAACTACTTCCACACCGCTTTAAAAAGTTACTTAACATAACCGCAAAGTTGTGTGCGCGTTAACACACCGATGTCGTTAAGAAACGGTTTGTTTGTAGCAGGTTTGGGCATCAGGTCAGAACGAGGAAGCTGAAGTTGGGAAAAAAGTGTCCTCATACTCCGCATTAACTTTCCCACTGACTCCTACGCCAAGTGACGCTAGAAAACATCAAATAAAAGCACAAAACCAAAACAACAGGCCCGAGAGAGAGTGTTTAGGAGAGCCGAGTAACTTACGTTTGACTTTGTTGGGGTTGGGTTGCTTTCTCCGAGACATGGTGATGATGGTGATGATGAGCTGAGGAGAGAGAGAAAGAAAAAAAAAACAGAAAGAAGCTGCAAAAGTTGTTCCGGAGAGGAATCAAAATGGCGTTTGTAAAAGATGTGCAAAGTTCGTCAACTTTGCGTTTGAGTTCCCCACTCTCCCAAATTCCCCCCACGCCGAGATGCTTCAGGGAGGAGAGAGGAAAACGCTTATTTCGCTTTCCTCCCACTGCGTCTCTCTCTCTCCTCTAAAGCTGATAAGTAAGGCGGAGTATCACGTGTTCCTCCTGCTCTAGTCTCCAAGGGGACGCCTGTTACTGAAGCTGCAGCCACACACAAGCATCCCACACACAACAAAGTTCGCCTGCTCTTTCACAGATACTCCGAGAGCGATACTACACACATAAAAGTGCATCTTATCTGCATTAACGTTATATCATGTGGGTTAGAAGACGCATGAAAGCACATACAAATATGCAAAGTAATTAACAAAGAAACAACAATGGGATGTGAAACCATGTGAGACAGATAAAAAAAAGGTAAAGTAAATATTAATAGTTGTGGACGTCAATATAAGCAAAGAACCCGTATAGCCTATATTCTCATGGCTAGGAAGGTTCACGAAAATAATTCAATAATCAGTAATAAAAATATATTAGGATAAGTAGCCTAAATAAATTATTTTTTATTTATTAAATTAAAATATAATAAGTAAAAATATTAACAATACAAATGATTATATTTTTGTTTTTATTTATTATAATAATTATTATTATTAATTTTAGTATTATTATTAACAAATTATCTGTATTAACATTATTAATAAAACATTAAAAAAATATATGAATTATTATTCTGTTGTTGTTGTTAGACAATAAAAAACTATATTTCATTAAATTACAAAAACCTGGAAATAAATAAAATATAAAGAATATGAATTATTATTATTTTTAGATATAAATGTATATTTTATAGTTCAGGTGTTCATGTATGAGTATATATGTATACATTCATACTGGTAGAGTATCTTAGCTGCACAACACAGACACAGAATACACAGGAAATAAATAATAAAAATAAAAGAAGGTTAGTAGAAGTTTGCATTGGGAAAGTTTGGGGCATGCAACAGGCTGCACTTAGAAATAAGTGCTAATTAACTACAGACGGCAAAAGAAATATTGTATGACGATTGGATTTTATCAACAGTAAGTTTTTGTCTGTTGTCAGGGGTTAAAGCTGTGAATTCCTGCTGGTGCTGATAGCAGGGTATTAGACCCTCCCCGTCCTCCTCTGTCCTTCCTCCAGCTCAGGCTGATTAGACTGGCCTAACCTGCCCCCGCGACACCCGCAGACGAGCATCTTTCCATTGTGATACTGGATATTATAATTGACCCGCTACTGAGAACTTTATCATTCTTCATTTCTGATCAATTACTACACAGCTGTGTTTGCTGCTCATATTAAACACAAATATAGCCATAGTGGTTTTCTCCCTCGAAGTTTTGAATGGATCCCTTAAGGAGGTCTTGTAGTCACTACATGGGTCAATGAGTAACTTGTTTAGGCGGTTTATCATTTCCTCCCAAAGTCTGCATGCTAGTCGAATGCATCTGCGTAGAACTCCACCAAAAGTGAACTAACTTCAGTTTATGAGTCAAATATGTTAATTAGCAAATTAAAGCAATGGTTCCTTTCTTTCATTATCATGCAAACTACACCTACGGGGTTATACGGCGGGTTTCTGAAAGGCCTTCAGTGCACAGTTCACAAAGTAAGACAAGATGCAGCGAGACCTCCATCTCTAAACTAGCCGAAACTTGAGAGTGATGTTATTTATTGACCGTTACCTAGGCTTCCAAATGCAACCCTGTTGCTAGGGAACAACCTTTCACGGCAACAAAAGGTTTCCTTTATCCTCTGTGAACGAGCCTGAAAGAATACCTCAGCAGCGGCGTGGTCTGAGACATCCCACACTGCACTGCAGGCCGCTCCATCACAGAAGATGTTATATTAGCTGTCAGTGAATGCAAAATGGTGCTACTTCCACAATTTAAAAATGAAAACATCTTACTCAGACCATTAGGATGAATTATGAATGGCAGGATGAAGCTGGAGTAAACAACATACTAAAGTTCTCATGCAAGAGAAGTACAAAATATGCTTGATTAAAGAGAATTTTGCACACAGATTTAGAGCAACAGCAGAACACCATTGTAAAATGAACTAATTTAATGCAGTTTTGAATTAAGCACGTTGCACAGGTTGCATTTGCAGGCTTCTTCGAAGCTCGATACGGGTGGTTGGAGAAAAAGTGAAAAAACAGGTTTGCCATGGTGATGGATGATTCCTGGCTAACAGTCGTTTGTCCTGCTGCTCCCTTTATGCTGGTGTTTTGGTTACTGTCGGCCTCAGGAATTAATTCAGCTATGTGTTTATGAACAAACAACATTAATGATGTACTAAATATATTCACTTTGTGTATTTATCAGCCATTGAAACATCTGTGGTTCCTCCTCATCATAACCTTTGCTCAGAGTTGCTAAAGTTGTCGATTCTGTTAATATAGCAAACTACTGTATTGCATTGCTAAAAATACAAAACATAATCTTACCGGTTGTTTGCTAAATACATTCCCGTTTAGTTCTAAAAATTATTTCTGAAATGTTCCCTAAATGATAAAAACATCCTTTTAAAATGTGTTTTTTCTTGGCTATATGAATGTTATGGAAACATTCCATTTTAGAATTTTAAAAACATTATGAGAATGTTACTTTTGAATGTTCTCTGAAACAAGTAACATTTAAACATCAAATTTTTTAAAATTTAATATTAGATGTATAGTATCTTTAAATGGCTCTAAACTTATTTTTCAGCTGTCCAAAGATGTCTGCTAATGCTAGCTTCCACCACATACAATAAAAGTCTCCCTTTGTCTCAAGAATCACAACAGATGATGAAACAGCTGGTCTTTCAAGAGCATACTGAACTAAATAAAATTCCCAAACTGGGCTACATTTACTTCTTTATTTTTTCAGAAAGTGAACGGTTTCCTGAGGCCCAGCGAGTCATCTATAGCTCAGAATGATTGTGCAATGCTTTTTGCGGGCTTTTGTGATGGCTCTGTTCTATATGAAGCCAGATGAGTAAGTTAAAGTATTTGTAATAAGGAAGGAGGCAGATCTAATCTCTGAGGACGTGAGAAGACACTTCAACCAGACCTGCCTGTTTAAATTTTCATGTGTACATTAGGACTGTATGTCTATATATTATCAGGTCTCATCACTCCAGACAAATGGGAGGTATGTGATGAATGTATGTGCTGTCATTATGAATGGGCAAAAACTTTGTACTGGTTCCTTGCAATTAAACATGGTGTCTAGTATCTTGTGCAATTGAAAAAAAGTTCCACTTTTCACTTCTTCATTCAGTCGTCCGATATTAACTTTCTATGCGTTCTAAGGATTAAATCTAAAAATCTAAGAACAAGCACAAGTGATTTTTCAGACGACATGAAGTGGATGCAGTGCAGTTGTTTGATCTTTAGCGGGGCTGTGTGAGGATGCGCGTGAAGCAGAGGAACGTGACGCACAGAAGAGTTCATGGCGCTATCTATTGGTGACAGTCAGGATTGCGTGTTGCGTTCACATTTATTGTGTGTGAACTGAAGCAGTGTTATTTCAGTGTCCCTGAGATACTATAACACTTTGTATTTATATTTTGAATCCTTTAAAACATATAAGTTATTTTCTAGGTTTTTAATTCATTTTAAATTTCAGGTTTAATTGTATTTATATTTAGCTGTACTTTACTAAATCAAGATGAATTAAATGAAAATGAGAAATTTTGCTTTAGAAACTAACTGAAATAAAAAGTTTTATTTTATTATTTATAATTTTATTTATTAGTTTTAATTTTACTTAACAATAATAATCCTGAAATGAAGCGCTGACAAAAATTGTTGTAAACAAATATGTTTGCATTATATAAAACATTAGGTAAATTACGGCTTACATAGGAAAATTAAGTGCTTATTAAGTGATTTTTTATATTTGGCCGTATACATCTATTATATCTCTTACATTTGTTGCTGTAAAGTCAGTGTAATTCATACTGTGTGTTGTGTTTCTGTGATGCAAATCTATAACATTTGTGGATTTTTTGTCTTGCTTTGGCAAATTTCATAGCTGGGCATTTTAGGTATCCTCGAATTAAATAATATTTTTGAGAAAATGGCAGCTTTTTTTGTAATTAAATAAGACATGGTGTATTATTTACCTTGATGCTTATTTATTTTATTCACAGATAATGTCTCTTATTGTATTTCAATCATGCTCTTCACTGAAAATATCCTTTGAAGTTTTCAGGAGGTAAAAACAAATTTGTGACATTTTTTTTTCAAACACTGAAGTAATTTTCACAAAACAAATATTGAAGTGACCAATAATTATTTTTCTCTTTTTTTCCATTCAGTCTGTATTTAATTTTTTTTATGGATTTTTATAGTTTTAAATTAGTAAAGATCTCTATCTCTAACACAGAACATAACCTGCCCTGGAGCAGGTTAGCCGTGCAGTGAAAGTTATCATTGTGTAACGCCAAGCCAGCAGAGGGAGCTCTCACCTCTGCACTGACTGTCACAGCTCCCTCTGCTTCTTCTACGGTGACTCCCTGTTTGGGGGCTATTTAAGCAGAAGCCTGCCAAACAGAAAGATGCAAAGTATTGTTTTGCTTTGGCGAACTCTACCAAGCGGTTTCTTTTGTTCATGTTCATAGTCTTGCCTTGTTTTAATTTTGCTACTTTGGATTGCCCTCTTGGATTTTCACCTTGGACTGTTTTCTGTATTGTGAACGTTTTGCTGCCTGCCCTGACCATTGCTTGGATACTGTTTACAAATCTGTTTTGCCCTTGGATATACCTGGTTGCCGATGTTTGAAACCTGCTTGTTTGACCATGTTATGTATTAAAGCTTGCATATGGATCTTACGCTTGCCTGAGTCCAGCCGTTTGTTACAGAATACTTTGCCTCTTCTTAGATGCAGCAGCTTCAACAGAAATACACGGCAACCAGCTATGAACCCAGCAGATCGTCTTGTTCGCCTCCATCAAGGCAATGGCCTCATTGAGGATTATGTGCAGGTTTTCATCGAACTCTGTGATCAGGTAAATTTCAAGGACTCATTTTTGAAAGATATTTTTCGCTATGGTTTGAACAAGGACATTTCTCAATTAATGCCACGCAATACCCCACAATGAACTTTTGAGCGTTATATAGATCATGCACTTCTACTGAGTGGCTCTAATTTGACTGTTGGTGTTGTGGATGAGGGACCCCACAAACCTGCAACGTCCACCAAGTCATGTTCCCACGCAAGAACTGTTATTTCTGGGGTTGTGTCTGCCATGCAACAGCCAGCTCACAAGATGACTGCCATCCACTCCTGTTACTCCTACTCATGTCATACCTGCTCATGTCAAGTCTTCTACACCCAATCCTGCTCATTTCATG
>JAUCNO010001368.1:1584465-1596016 GCA_032353835.1 Enteromius viviparus | reverse complement strand
AATAAATCTGCAAAAATGTCAACAATTCTGTGTTTTTCTGTAAATATGGGGTGCTGTGTGTACATTAATGAGGAAAATAATCAATTAAATGATTTTAGCAAATGACTGCAATATAACAAAGAGTGAAAAACGTAACACACACATACACACGTTTATATTATTATATATTTTATATCACATACAAATATATTTAATGTATGAATATAATATACTTTCTTAAATATATACAGTACATGTTTGTATTTGTATTTATATATACATACATATATGATGTTATTTTGGATGTGACTAACTGTTTGACAGCACTAGTCAGAAGTAAAGTTATTTATCATTGAATCTCATGTATGTATCCTGAGGTCGGTCTAAAATGAAAGGTCCGGAATGAGAGACTTGTCAGTACAGTATCTGTAATTTCTTAGCAGATGCATAATTTTCTGTAATTATCGCCTCGTTTTAATTTTGTTGACAGAGTGCAAAATGAGTCCAGGCGGACCGCTGCAGGCCGTCCCGTCCTCGTCTGCTCCAGAAACACCACAGGCCTCCTCCACACCGGCACATAGTGTTTGACCGATGCTTCGGCTAAACGCAACACACGGCTGCTCTATTAAAGACTTCTCAAAAAGAGTCAAGAAAGCCATCGGTTATGAAGACGCATCAGAACGTGCGGCAAAAGCCAGAGCGGAAGGAAAACATGCCAGGTTGGCGAAGGAGGTGCACAAGTTCATTTTTCACAGTGATGGCTCAGCAAAGGGGAACATTAAGATCCATTTCAGAGCACGGGCCGCCCTCTGTAAATATCCCCTGCGTCCCTGTGACACGCACCATCTGTCTCCTTCAGCCGCTGTCCTGGTGTCTCCTGTCCATAACCTCTCTTTAAAACAGAGGAGAGCGGGGCACTGACGCAGACGAGCGCAGCATCTCGAGGGATATCTCGAGCCAGATGACTGATGGGACGATCAGGCAGCAAGGTGCATTATGGTCCAGGTGCCAAATGAAGGAGTCAAGCGGCCAGCTGGTTTAAATTAAGTCAAGTATTTAGTAAGTATAATGTCAGACCGATGCTAAACTGTTGGTTTTAACAACGTGAACACAAAACTAACACATTCTCTCATAGGGACAATAATCCAAACACAAACTGAAGCTTTTGCCATGACTGTCCCAGTCCTCTGACCTGAACCCTGAGTGAGGAGAACTAAAGAGGATTTGGAGAGATTCTGGATGAAGGAATGCTCTCTTTTCTCTTATCAGGTGTTACAGGAGAAAACTCAGAGCTGGTATCTTGGGAAAATGTCATAGCAATAATTGGGTCCAAATAATTGTGGCTAATATGTATTGGAGGAACATTTTTTTATCCTGCTTTACATCAATGATAGGTTAGAATTTTGTGAATTTTTTGAATGAAAGATCAAAAGGATAAACAATACAGATTTATTTTCACAGCCACCTTTGTAGATTTACCAGGAGAGGGAATATTAGTGGAGGAGACTGTATGTATGCATCTATGTATCTATCTATCTTTATGTAGTTTGCTTGAGAGTAAAAGTAGCGTTCCCAATGCTTGGTTAGAGAAACAAAGCAGAACATCCATAATAAATTGTTAAAATATTTTTTTTCCTCACGTGATGGAGAAACACACGATCGTTGGGTACTCTATTAGTTATTAATTCCACAAGGGCTACAAACTCAAGCTTGAAACTGATCACTGCACACTCCCATTTTTTTACCCAAAACACTACCTTTACCCCGCTATGGACTGGGGTAAATCTGGGGTAAAAAAAATTCAGCCTTTAAAATCAAAGCAAAGCAATTGAAAAAAAAACAACAACAACATAAGACCTATTAAAAAACAAACAAACAAAATCTGTGACAACAACAAAACCAAAGCACAAAACAAAAGAACATCTCAAAACAGAAAGCACTGACAAACAAACAAACAACAAAACACAAAACCAGAACAACTAACTTTGTTTCTGAGCCGAAACAGATATTCAGAATGTTTTAATATAGTGAAGCCGACACTTTTCTTGACAAAGTGAAAAGGACAGCGTGAGTCGGCTGTGCCAGAGCCGGAGTGACTCTTGACTTTCTCAGGACGGGTTTGTGTTGTGCCATCACAGCTCTTTCTGTTTGGCCTGACATCAGCAGGGCATGCTGGGTAAATCGCCCTCTAGGGAGGCACCTGTGCAAACTCATCCAGCACAGACATCATCAATATCTGACCGAGAACTGACCTCATTACAGCACCTGCCATAATCACACATACGAACGAATGAAAGACAAACTGAGCAGGTTATGTGACATCACTGTGGTATGTTTACATCCTCTACTATGACCAACATTTAATATACTGTAACTGGGGTGCACTGGACGTTGTACTGGATTTATATTTGCTGAGGTTCAGATCCTGAGGTCTAGATTATAAAAAGAAAAATAATCTAAAAAAAGTTAATTGATTTTGAGTATGTAACAATAATAATAATTATAACAACATTTTAAAACTATATTTAAAAAAAAAAAATTAACCCACATCATATTGGCCATACTGGCATCCTGCTTTTTAGATATCAATATCAAAACTAGCAAAAACAAAGGAAATATTGTATGCATAAAAATACATATTGTAGGGCCTATGCATTTTTATAAACATTTTAATTGAATAATATTGTGTATTGATCGTATTATTGCTTTTATTATTATTATTGTTATATTACTATTTATTCTAATTCTATTTTACCCATTTTCTTTTAATTTATAGTGTTTATCTTTAAAAACTAACACTAGCATTCTTTTTTTCTCTTCTATCTACTCGTTTCTTAAAGAGAAAAAAAAAGAAGAAAAACAAAACTTGCTACATGTATTGTGTTGGACTGAAAACGTTTGCAATTACTACTACTATTTTTTAATTTACAGTCATTATTATTATTAATTAATTAATTTTATTTTTCAAATATATATCAGCCACCCTGCTTTCTGGATATATTAATATCAGTGGCATCAGCCATTATTATTATTACTATTAATACTACGATTATTACTAGTTATTGTTATTATTAGTAGTGGTAAAGTAGTAGCAGAAGCAGTAACAACAACATAATACTAATATATGATGCAATTTGTCTAGCTGGCAGTGGAAGGTCGAAGCTGAAACCGGTTGAATTTTGATTGTCACGTTACAACAAACTGATCTGTTTTCACATTTTGACGCACAAACGTGCTCATATTGACTATTATTGATGTGAGAGGACTTCAAGAAGAGAGTACATGAGAATCAATACGCATGTAAATCAAGGTGGGACTCCTCAGGTCTCTCCTAGATGATGGCTGTTGCTTCCTTAAACTAGCACACACTCTTAAATGCTCCTTGGAGGAAGCCAGCATCTATATTTGTGCTCCCTGTGGGTTTGACCGCAGATGTTTCCACAGAAATTCAAAGACAGCATAACAGCTGCCTGTTTGTCAAAGATGGGGGATTCTGGGAGATTACAGCCGGCTGTCCTATACGTTTGAGAAGCAAACCTAAATATGGCCAGATGGTGCTACTATATGATGGATGCAGCTTTCCACACACTGAGCCACAGGTGACTGTTTTCATGACTTTAATGAGACAGAGAAGCCCAAGCAAACATTTAAACACTCATGAATGGGTCATTTCTCAGAAAACAGTGGGCTTACGTTACTCCACACCCTCACAGAGAGCAAACAGCAGGCAAAGAGTGCTTAAATAAACCATGACATGACTGATACAGAGCTATCATGCTAATCAAACACACCTGAACAAGCCAAACTAGATCTTCCCTGTATATAACATAATATAAAACGTTACGATTTCTTTTTCTGATTTTAAAAGAAGTCTCTTATCCTCACTAAAGCTGGACTCCTTTGATCAATAATAGAGCAAAAACTGTATATGTGAAATAATAATATTACTACAAATATTGCTACAATTTAAAATAACTGATACAGTTATTATATACTAATACAGGTTGAAATGTAATTAATTCCTGTGATGCACAGCTGAATTTTCAGCATCATTGCTCCAGTTTTGAGCGACACTTCAGAAATTATTTAATATGCTGATTTGCTAATAATAATAAACACCGTATTCATGTTAAAAACATACTTGAGGTAACAGTTACACATCATATTTTTGTGGAAATCATGATTCATAATCTGCAAGCTCAAAAATCATTATTTTGTACATTTTAAAGCAATTTTTAATGCTAGCTCAGTTAAAAAAAAATGAATGTAATATAATATAATAGTCAAGAATGTTAAGAATTTTTTGGCTTGTTATCTACAGGGATTAATGAAACAATCAACATTTACAAGCTTAACAGCCTTTCATTCTGGCATATTACCCATTAAAATATGGAAGGAATGAATAATTTGGTTGTAAATGAGTGAACAGCGTGTAAGTGTGGGAGTGCGCAGCCTAAGGCTCTTCTAGAAGGATTCACTAGAGGGCAGCAGCAGCTAAAACTCTCCTGCAGCAGCAGCACATGCACACAAAGACTGCTCTGCTCACAGTGGGCGTGTCCTCCTGCTCCTCCACTAGTGGTGGAGGCGGGGCTTTCAGGGCGGGAGGAAAACGTGACGTGACGGCTCTCTCTGCCAATCAGAGCGCAGCAGCCACTGCCTCATGTTAATTGATGCGGCTGCAGCAGGCACCCCATTGTTGGGATGTCACACTGCAGAATCCAAGTCACACACACACTACAGAGGTGTCACACGGCTCTTTTTTATTCTGTGGATCAACTGCAGACACTGCAGAAAAACTGTGGTAGCCGTGCACAATGAAACCTGTACACAGATAACTAAGAGAATGCAGATGTGCGACTAGACCGGCTCACGTACAATTAATAAAACATTTAGCAGGAAAAGGTTAGCGAGTGCAAAGACAGGTGATCATCCGTTTGCAGTTCAGACGCGACACCGCAGGTTCAAATGAAACTTCTGCTGCAAACATTAGATATTTCCCACTGTGCCCTTCAGCAAACAGAGCGGCGTGTTAAAATCACACAGCTAACCGAACGAAGGATGAACAAGGATTTCAGGACACAACGACCTCCAAATGATTCCCGGAAACAGATCTACTGTGATATTTTCCAATCTACTCCAACACATTGTCCAGAGATACATTTGAGCATACTGACAAATTCTATCCCAGTGTGCACTGGGGTTTTCTAGTAAAGTAGATGGGGCACCTGAAGGGCATCTGAATGGCCCGTAGCACATTATTCATGACACTATCAGACTATCTCTTAGTACATTTAACCCTATAAAGCCTGTATCACATTTGATAAGAACATTTCTAAGGCCTCTAAATGAACAACTTTACATCTACACAATCTGAATGACAGCTAATACTTATTTAGCAAGTAACGTTGATAATACTTTAGAGACTTTGTACTATTATCTGGCTAATTGCCTATTAGCATGCATATTACTGATATGTTGACTGTTTATTAAAAAGCACATTTTATCGGTGTATTTTAGATCCCTTCATCCTAACACAAACATAAACTTAACAACTAGCTTACTAACTATTAACAATCACCTAAACTTTATATAATGGTTTAATATTTCCAAATGAACACTTACTGCACTGAAGTAGCTTGGCTTTACTTTATTATCCAGATATCAAAACAAAAAAATCTCAAGCCTTCAAAACATCATGGGCCGGTTTCCCGGTTAGGGATTAGATTAAGCCAGGACTACACCTTTGATCATTTATTTTTAGTGACATGTCCTACAAAAATGCATTATCTGTAAGCATTTTAAGACTAAACAATGACAATAATGTATTTTAAGATATCTCCATGCAAGATTTTTCCAGTTTAGACAGCTCTTAACATTTTTTTTAATCTAGGACTAGTCTTAAACCCTGTTCGGGAAACTGCCCCATATGTTTTGAGAAATGCTTATATGAACGTTTATCTGTCAATCATTATGGTATTGCAATGCATTGTATGCTTTGATCATCAAAATAAGCATTTAAATATCATCTTTCTAAGACATCGTTGAGAGATATATTCACTGTTTCACAGACAGGGCTTAGGTTAGGCTAGGATTAGGTACTACTAATTTAGCTTTTATGAATATGCCTTAGATAAAAACATTAATAGAGTGCATCACAATGAATGCACGACAGTGAATCTGACTTATTTTGAGACCACTCAAGTGCAATTTCTTTCAGTTGAAACCGCCCAGACTCAATATCTCTATCCCAAATTGGGGGCAGAGAAACATAAATATAAAAAAAATACATAAATATGATCTTAAGCATCAAATTGCATATTTTTGCATAGTTTGGGCTCTGGACAAAAATTACACCATATTTACGTTATATGAGACATAAACATGTTTTAGTCAACAAAAAACAAATACGCTAGCTGGATTAACGGATCTAAATTAGTGTCATGCAATTAGTTAAGAGTGAGAACTAGTCTCTAAGTGTTTCCCAATAAATACAGCATTACTAAAAAGGAGATTTCTCAGGTTTCACAGGTTAAGAAGTTATTTTTATCAAACTCTTATTATCAAACAGCATGCGAGACGTGATGGTGTGCGTTTGGCAGGTACGGGTTACTGTGGAAACGGAGCCGGCTAGGAATAAACCTGCGAACGTGGGAATGTGGAGTCTGTTTAAATCCTCTGGCTCTTCAAGAGCAAACCTTGGTTCTCTGGGCGGTGGGTGTTGGATACCATGCCGGCGGGACGCTCCTATCAGACGCCTCCCTTGCCGGTGTTAGGTATTACGAGCCATTAATGAAGCGTTCAGAGCACCGTACGAGCGGGATACTGGAAATTAAAGGATGACAGACGTGAGGGGAGGGTGTTTGGCGTCAAGAACTCAACGAGCTCGAGTAAATTAAAGCAAACATTTTGCCTCCTACTGAAATTTTCAGAGGCATAAACAGACCCCCAATGAAAAAAAAACGAGCAAGCGAGACGGAGAGAAAGATTAAATCCAGCTGTCTCCTTAGATCTTCTCCGTCTTTTCTCAGAAAGATCTTCCCCCTTTCACATTTGCATTTCTGGAGTAGAATGGCAGAAGAGAACTGGTTTGGTAGCGCTTCGTGTTAATTCTCTCGATCACAAGCTGCACAAGCTGCTTGAAAATTCAGTTTGTTAAACAGAACAGTTCACCAAAAAATAGAAAATTATGCAATCATTTATTAACTTTTGTGTCCTTTCAAGCCGTGTGAAAATGTGAGACCGCTTTCTTTCTGTGCAATTGCAATGAATGAGAAATTAAGCTTTCAAGCTTCCAAAAGGAAGGAAAACCACCATAAAAGTATCATAAAAGTCTTCTGAAGTCATATGATGCTGCGTGTGAGAAACAGACCAGTGCTGTAACTGAAGAAATGAAAGACAATATAATTAGGACCACGATGCGAAAGCCCTCTTTTTTCTAAGGATAATTATTATTAGGGCCTGAGCCACTAGGCCCTATTGTTTTTATTAGGATTTTATTTTTCCTTCGACTATTCTGGGTCTTTTGGGGGACTCGACATGCTCAAAAACTCTTGAAAATTGGCACACACATTGGAATCGGTGGTCATCAAGACGCCACAGAGACTGGGACCTGGGCGTGACACAGTGGCTCTACGGCGCCCCCTGGAATACAGCCAGAATACAAGATGTATTGCTCGCATGTATTTTTATGAAACTCAGTACACATAGATCTCATTGAGCCGAACAACATTTTGCGCCGCCAGTGAGTGCTCCTCCCAACAGGAAGTCTGGTATTCAGGCCTTTTCCAAATGTTTGCCTCAAAAAGCAGAGAAACTGATCTCAAGACATTGGGGATGCTAAATAACGAAGGGATTTTTGATATCTCGAATGGTTTGCCCATGACGCAGTGATGAAGTGAAATGAGAAACAGGAACCGTCTAATAACATCCACACACATTTTCTGAATTTGATCAAACTTCATGGGTTTGTTCGCCGTATGACGCCGATCGCATAGATGTGACTGGCACCAGCTGGCAGCAGGAAGTGTGTCGTTTTCAAAATGCTTTGAATTCAGCATCTTATTTTTACTCGATTTGCTTAAAATTTAATCAGAATACTGACAAAACACGGCTGATGTAAATCTGTTGATGGAATATTGATACTGTAAATGCTGTTGGGGGAAATTAATAGCTAAAATATTGTTGCTGTGGCAACGTGTCAAACTTATTTATTTTTTTCCCAGTGATTTTAAGGCAGATAACGTTACATGAAACTCAACACACATCAGTATTTATTATAGATAGACACTGACAAAAGCTCATAGAAGGAAATGGAGGATGCACTTTTAGGGATACACATTTTTTGTCACTTCATCCAAAAATATTTAATGAATACATGTAGATCAATAATATTGGAGAAAAAAAGGTTTTAGTAACATTTTATAATAAGGTCTAATTTGGTAACATTAGTAAATGCATTAACTCAGTGGTTACTAAACTGAGAAAGTCATATAGGTTTGCGCCGATATCAGGGTGAGTAAACAGACACAGTTTTCAATTTTGGGAGAAATAATCAACTCATAACTCATTTGACCTCTATTGCATAGTCTGCTTAAAACATTGAGCTTGATTAAGGTCAGCATGAGGTCGTTCCTCCTCTTCAAAGCTCTTTCGCACATATCCGCAACCCAACACCTCCCTACAGTAAGCTGCAGTAACTCCTCCGAGGCTCCTGGGAGGGGCGAGCAGACAATCAGCAGAAAAACTAGAGGAGAGGAGGACAGGAATCCACCCCTGAGTTTTGGCCATTTGTCTCAACCTTCGAGTATCTCGGCTAGGCATCGGTGCTCAGGGGGTCCCAAGACTGCTTTGATTACCCCCTCATCTTCAATTACAGCGGCGGTGCGGCAGAGGAGGTCGTGCCCTTGAAAAAGTGATGGTGAGGGGCAGATGATGAAACCATAGTCTCAGCTTCAGACGGCACTTAGACCGATTGTCTGATGTATATTATGTTTTTATAAAGTGCAAGTGCTTTCACAAAGTGGCAAGCTCCAATGTGACTGGCTGGCTTTGCAAAAGTTTTAGGAGTCCTGATGCACAGGTTTTTATTTGCACACACTGTCTGTATTAATGTCCATCATCCTGGAAACTTTTCTCGCACACAAGTATAAAATATTTTTGTAGAGACTGGGGATGTAACACTACCGAAACGTCACGGTACGGTAATACCTCGGTATGAATTTTCTATGCATCTGATTGACAGTCCAAATAGCTGATAAAAAAATCACAGTAATTCACATCACTCCAAACCATCAATTAACAACTTTTGGAGCCCAAAACTGTGTTTGTAAGAAACAAATCCATCATTAAGGCATTTTTGCAACTTTACACCATTGCTTCAGGCTAAAATGTGTCCATATATGCATTATATCGCTTCCTCCTGTGGAAAAAAGTCAACTGGTCTGAACGAGGGGAGAAGTATGCACAGATCAGGCTGTTTACAGGCCAAAACTGTTCTGATCAAATATGTTGGTGAATTTTGATGTGACAAAATGAGATTAACTGCATATAATTGTGGATTATGGACTCAATGTTTTTTGCCAAAAGTGACACTTTGAAGTATATATAAAAAAACGCCTTCAAAGTGAATTTATTTCTTTAAAAATAAGCAGATTTTGCCTTCTCAAGACATTAATAGATGACTGGAGTGGTGTGGATTATTGTGATGCTTTTATCAGCTGTTTGGACTCTCATTGTGGTGGCACCCATTCACTGTAGATGGACCCACTGGTGAAAAAGTGATGCAATGCTACATTTCTCCAAATCTGTTGCAGAAACAAACTTATTTACATCTCGGACAGCCTGAGGGTGAGGACTTTTCCAGCAATCTATCAATTTTGTTTCTGTGTCTCTGTGGTGTAGACAGCCTACGTTTATTTATTTATTTATTTTTCTTTATCTCTTTTGGTTGCATAGGCTTCAGAATTCATAAGCTGTATGCTGTCACCAACATATTTGTTTATTTTATTTCCTGCATTAATCCAAAAGCCAATAGAAAAAAGTTTTTGTCGGGGGAACCGGGGCAAATTCCTGTTGGCCTAAAAAACAACACTGCAACATCACTGCAGTGCTCCATTTGATAACTCATCTTAGTATGTAATCTAGTAATTAACAGAGTTAAAATGCAGCTCAAAACTAGGAAATTATACCCTGAGTCAAAGTGTGAAAAGACTACTCAAAGGTCAAATCTCAAAATCTCTTATGGACACCTTAATAAAAAAATGTCTGAAGCTGGTTTGCCTGTCAAGAGGAGGAGGATAAAGGAAGCTTATGACAGGCTGAGAGCTCTGGCATCTCGGTGGACTGATGCACTCTTGTACGGTCTTCTTCATGGTTTTCTATGCATGTGTGCATGTTGAAGCTCCGCCACGGTCAGGCTGCCTTCAGCACTCATTACCATAGCAGTCACTGCAGTTTAATGATGTGCCTTCACCAGCCGGCTCTCAGATGCACATCATATGAAAATGGGATTCGGAGAAACAATGCCAAAAGCCTTTGGGCTAAAAAGCTGCGTGTGGGATGAGAGCCGCCCACACAGGCACTCTGCTGACACCCACGAGAGCACACTCACACACACACACACTCATTCACAAACATATGGCAAAGAGCACTTCATCACACACAAACACACAGGAGGGTCAGAGGCTGGGAAAACTGACTTGAGTATGAAATATCCTTCTGCATCACGACATTTCGACTCTGCGTGACCTGTTAGATTTGCCAAGCCAATCATCGCTTATAATGTTCAAACTGAGGTTAGGGGTCAACATATTCCAAAATATATAAGTTTGGGGTCAGTAAGATTTCTTAAATAACACTTCTATTAGGTGAGGATGCATTAAAAATGATCAAAAGTGACTGTAAAGAAATCGTTACAAAAGTTTCTATTTGAATAAACACTGTTCCTTTGAACGTTCTATTCATTAAAAAATCCAGAACAGTAAAAAAGTATCATGTTTTGCATGAAAATATTAACTCTTTAATTCTTTTTTATAATCATTTAAGCTAAGTTTTTTTTCCTCATTAATGTACACACAGCACCCCATATTTACAGAAAAACACAGAATTGTTGACCGTTTTGCAGATTTATTAAAAAAGAAAAACTTGAAATATAACATGTTCCTAAGTATTCAGACTATTGCTGTGATACTCATATTTAACTCAGGTGCTGTCCATTTCTTCTGATCATCCTTGAGATGGTTCTCCACCTTCATTTGAGTCCAGCTGTGTTTGATTATACTTATACTATAAGACCTTACAGCTCACACTGCATGTCAGAGCAAATGAGAACCATGAGGTCAAAGGAACTGCCTGAAGAAAACAGATTTGTGGAAAGGCACAGATCTGGACAAGGGTAGAAAAGACATTCTGCTGAACTTAAGGTTCCTAAGAGCTCAGTGGCCTCCATAATCCTTAAATAGAAGACGTTTGGGACCAGAACCCTTCCTAGAGCTGTCTGTCCAGCCAAACTGAGCTATCGGGGGAGAAGAGCCTTGGTGAGAGAGGTAAAGAAGAACCCAAAGATCACTGTGGC
>JAUCNO010001368.1:1534007-1550577 GCA_032353835.1 Enteromius viviparus | reverse complement strand
CAGAGGCATCTGATGGACGCCGGTTAAGCCCGCCTCCCAGAAGGCGGGTAGTAAGGTAGCTTGGCCAGACTAAGCTCTTATGAGCTTTATAGTCACGGAAGCCAGGCTAATAAAAGTTAGTTTAATTAATAAATGAAATTAATATATTTCACGATGTAAATAAGCAGTTCTCCATGAAAAAAAATTAAATATGATAAAAAATGTTCATGTTAAAATCTAATGAAAATTGAATAAAGAAAATACAGATGTTTACATACATTAAAAAAAAAGAAATTATAATAACGATAATTCTGAAACCTGTAAATACATTGTCTGTAGGGGTAATTCAACAATTAAAAATGGTTTTTAATTCAATTCTATGAAAAAAATCACTGCGCTCAACCAACACTTCAGGTGCGTAGATCAAAATCGTAATGGCTTTGAATATAAAAGCAGGATTCACACTCAATTGTATACTTCTTCTTTATGATTTTTTATTATACTAAAAGCACAAATAGCTTATATCTAGAAATCAAATTAATTTTAAATTTATTTTAGATTAAAATTTATTTGAATTACAATTCTGTGTCCTGCTTGCTCAATTTAAAGGGCTAGTTCACCCCCAAAAAACTTTTTTGCTTCGAAAGGCGAGTAAAAGATTTTCAGTTTATGTTGTACAGATAATAGTGTCAAAAAATAGACCTTGCACTTCTGCGTCTTTTAGTGGTTTGGAAGATTTTAGATGTCAGAATATACTGCACCCCTGCATGTACAGACCTGCACATCAAACAAGCCGAGTCTTTCTCAGTGTCTCTTTTTGCTGTTGTTTTATTGTAAATCTCTGTTTAGATGTTTCATGAATCTGCCAACAGATTTTTTTGTGAAAGGCAGATTCATTTACAAAAAGCATCTCCTGGCTCTTTTACAGTCAGTCTCGAGGACATCGATTCGGTACGATATGGCCGTCAGACCGAAGGCCTGCAGAAGTACACTGACTCCTCAGTAGACGACCGCTGCCTCTCCATCATCTTCAAAGGTCGACGGAAGAATCTGGACTTGATCGCTTCATCTGAAGAGGAGGCCAAGCAGTGGGTCAGCGGTCTGGAGAAGGTCATGACTAGAATGCACAGCCTCAACCGACAGCAAAACAGTGAACAGTATCCTCGAACGTCCATTCCTCAGAACCTGCTCTCTGAACACATTTGTCAACACTGATGTAATTAAAGGAAAACATTGATTTAACATATTTAGGTTACACGTCATTTCAAAGTGACATATTTAATGTAAGCTTAAGGTTAGGTTTCAGTTCAAAGATGGTTGCTTTGTATAATTTACTTTAATTATTACATATTACATTACAAACACAGGTAATATGTGTGAATGTCACCTTAAAGCTCTAAGTGTGCTGTGTATATTTATTGTGTGTGTGTGTTTATATATATATTATATATATTTATGTGTGTATACGTAGTAGAACCTGACTCTGCTGAGTTTGATGTGTTCCTAGTTTAGGCTTACAGTCAGTGTTTGGTGCGTGTACACCAGTGTCGTTCATCTAGCATTGAACCCAGCAAAATCAGGACATACACATGCATGCATATTTTAAAGAAAAATGTTAAGCTTGTATATTAATTAATTATATCTACAGTATATATAAATTCTATAAATATAAAAATATACATATTAATACATTGAAATTTTTTAAAAACACGCTTTATAATAAATATACACAGTGCACACATATATTATGCAAATATTGATTGTTTGACAGCACTTGTAATAATCATTGATATATGAGAAGAGTGATATTCAGTCCTTAAATCAGACACAAAGCTGGATCTATGATTGCATGCGCAAGGCAGACAAGAACGCAGACAACAAAATGTCCTTGAAGGAGTTGAAGCATTTCTTACGACAGATCAATATCGAGGTGGACGACAGTTACGCAGAGCTGCTCTTCAGGGTGAGAAGCAAATAATAAATATATTGCTTGCATTGTAACTTGTGTGAGCAGCTCATAGCTTTTTGTTTAATCAGGATTATGTATGAGTCTATTAAGTTCTTTATTATGCTTTTAAACTGCTTTTGATGGTCAGTTCTTATTCATTTTTTGCTATTTAATATTGCAGAAGTGTGACACATCAAAATCAGGCACTCTGGAGGGATCTGAGATTAAACAGTTCTATGACTTATTGACTCACCGTGAGGAAATTGATGTGATCTATAAGAAGTACGCTAAGTATAATGGACAGATGAGCTCCGATGACCTGCTGAACTTTCTCCAAACCGAGCAGAGGGAGCCAGTGTCTTTGGAGTACGTGAAGAACCTTATTAAAAAATATGAGAGGGATGAGACGGGTAAGCACACTTAAATTACCAGAGGAATGCATCAGATAACTGTTAAAGTCATTGCAGACTGAGTCTGATATTTATGTTAAAAAATAAATACAACCTCATGTTATGTCAGTCACGTTTAAACACTGCCTCCAAAGCTTTTGTCCTCAGAGCAGGTTCGATTTTCTGCATCTATAGCAAGCATTTTGATATGAATAAATAACAAATATGGAAATAAAAGTCGCAGGTTTATCATGTTACATGCCGGTTTACAAACAAAATATAAGTAACATAATTTTATAATCCATTTTAGTGTAATGCCACGCTTTTTAATTTACCCAGCCAAACAGAACACATGCATGAGCAAAGATGGTTTCCTGATGTACCTGAACCATGAAGAAGGCTCCATCTTTAACCCGGCCCACAAACCTATATACCAAGACATGCATCAGCCACTCAATCATTACTTCATTTCCTCTTCCCACAACACCTATCTGATGGAGGACCAGCTGAAGGGCCCTAGCAGCACAGAAGCCTATATCAAGTACGAACATGTCTCAAAAGCTATGCATTAACACATTAAGCTTTCATTCGAAAGCAGTGTGGTTGTTGTATTTTTAGAGCGCTGATGAAGAGCTGTCGCTGCGTGGAGCTGGATTGCTGGGATGGTGCAAACGGAGAGCCGGTTATTTACCACGGCCATACGCTCACATCCAAAGTGCTCTTCAGAGATGTCATCAAGACCATCAAAGAGTATGCTTTTAAAGTGAGTGTAAAACGTGGTTAACGCCCACTGCATTTCAACATTAAGAAAATAATACATTAAGAAAATATCACAATAAATAAGGGCTATTATCACAAAGAATGACGAGTCTGTTCAGACCATCGTATTTTGATATAACTGGCTGATCTGAGGAGCGAAAAAAGGTTTGTATGTGTCCGACTTTAAAGCTTGACAGACAATTTGATTGGATATTTTTGGCTTGTCGGTCATTTTTCTGTTCTGAGGTGAATTGGATTTCGTGATGACTGAGAACAGCAGCTTTGTGGGTGATGAAAAGCTTGTGTGTTTTTGCACTAGACCTCACAGTATCCAGTGATCCTGTCTTTGGAGAACCATTGCTCCATAGAGCAGCAGAAGATCATGGCCCGTCATTTAACCTCCATCCTGGGCAGCGCTTTACTCACTCAACCCCTGGGGCGTCAAATGCCCAACAGTTTTCCAGGACCTGAGGTTAGACCACTAAAAATAACAAATTTGGATGTTGCTACCACTGCACTGCACTTTTCAAAATTTCATGCTTAATTCAGCGCGTTGTCATTTTTTGCAATTGCTTGTCAAATTTAATCCAAATATGGACGTGTCTGCACTGTTTTCTTTTTAGTTCTTGTTCTTTAAAGTAATGATAATGATGCAACTGATTGTACATATCGCCAACTAGTGGATAACAGAGACAGCTCTCTTTAAAGCTAAACCAGCTCCATGACCTAAAATCTCTTTTCACCACACCCCACTTTCCTCAGATGACTTCCTCCTCATCTCTGCAGTCTTCCTGTTTACTATTGTATCCATGAATTTAGCTTAAGACAGAGGAAGTGATAATCAGAGCCACGATTACATTTTTGTAACCATTTATCACTTCCTGATGATTCACCAAAACACTCACCAAGCTTTTGAGCTGCCGTCTGTACAAGTTGAGACGGGTTGGATTCGAAGTGCTTGTTTTGGTTGTGAGGTGGGAGGGGCTTCTGAATTATGTCACATTGGAATCCACACAGCTGGAGCGGTTTTGAATCTTTTCCTAACCATGACCTATTTGAATTGAGTTTTAGCCCTGAGCTTTGGGAAGTTCTGCCAGTTCTTTGAACGACACCATGTCAGGATGATGATCAAAAGTCATTGTAGTATTACAGCCTGAGGGCAGCACAGCCATGAATTCCCATCCTCACACAGAAACATGTAAGAAGAGAAACAATAGCAAAGCATCATCTTTCACTTCCATTTATAACATGTGGAAGGTATCTAGAATTTCTCTCACGAAATATCAACCTATCCTGTTTTTTGAAATATAGTTGTGTTCAAAATAATAGCAGTGTTTTTTAAAACGTGAGTAAAGCTCAGAATTCGTGTAATATTTTTATTTCCAATTACTGGGAACACTGCACATTATATTTTACTTCAAAAAATAAAGAAAAACGATTTTAATCACTTTACATAAAATGATGGAAACAATGATATTGGGCTGTTTTAGCTTTCCTGTGAATCGCTGAACTAATATTTAGTTGAATAACCACTGTTTTTAGGAACTGCTTCACTTCTGTGCTGCATGGAGTCAACCAACTTCTGGCAAAAAGTGAAAATGTATTTGTGTCATGTTTTTATGTTTGTAGGAGCTGAAGGGACGTTTTCTGATCAAGGGCAAGCGTTTGAACAAACTGGATGCGGCGTTCAACAACAACACCACCGAGGATGTAGACTGTGTGTCTGAGGAAGATGAGGCTGCTGAATTAAAAGAGGGTGAACCAAAACCCACAGGAAAGGTGTGTAAAAACCGTACAGTCTTTTAAGTGCTACAAAATTAATAATACCAAAATGCCCCTATTATGGGTTATAAAAGTTTCATATTTTGGTTTTGGAGTCCTGACATGCATGCAAGGACAAAAACCACTTTAATATCCTTATGATATGCATTTATTATTCCTTATTTGTTTAGTGACTCCCAAATGATTCTTTTAATGGTTCATTTTCCCAAACTCAGCAATGTTTGTGAGCTTTTAACGCTCCAAAAGCACAACCTAGTGGCAAAGAATGAATTAGCTTTTTCATTCAGAACCAACAGGAAAAGACCAAAAAGTGGACGGGTAATATGCTAATGGTCCGTGTCAACTTCAAACGGCTTTGGACTTTCAATGATTCAGACTTGACTGTTTCTTTTGAGAGATAATATCTTTATAAATGGTGCACTTTCAGATTAAAAACTTTGCAGGATGTTTTCTTTCAGTGTTGCACACTGCACGAAAGCTCAAAATCCACAATAGGAGCGCAAACACCACATACACTAAGAAAAATTGGCAGAAAATATGTGACCCTGGACCACAAAACCAGTCGTAAGTCGCTGGGGTATATTTGTAGCAATAGCCAAAAATACACTGTATGGGTCAAAATTATTGATTTTTCTTTTTTGCCAGAAATCCTTAGGATAGTAGGTAAAGATCATGTCCCATGAAAGTATTTAGTCAATTTCTTACCGAAAATATATTAAAACTTAATTTTTGATTATTAATATGCATTAATAACATCTTCATTTGGACAACGTTAAAGGTGATTTTCTCAGCGTTTAGATTTTTCTGTTCCCTCAGATTCTAGATTCTCATATAGGTGTATCTCGGTCAAATATTGCCATCTAAATCATGCATCAATGGGAAGCTTATTTCTTCAGCTTTCAGATCATGTATAAATCTTAACACTCATGACTCATGGTTTTGTTGTCCAGAGTCACATATTATCCAATTAATCAAATATTTAGAATCTAAAAATGTATTTTAGATCCTGGCTGAAGTTTATTTTCAGGCCACTGCATTTATTTCTAAATGCAAACTAGAATCCAAACTTAAAAGAAGTACACACACTATATATATTTGCATACACAAAGCTGCGGTAGATAAGGTTAAGCTGTCACAGACATTCCCACAAAACCCCCATTCAAATCACCTGTCAGACGTCAGATTTGTTCTGGTTAATTGACATTCCTTTGCATGTGTGAAGTTATGCCCAACTGTAATTAAACTCTATTGTTGATTACATTGTAGACTTCCAAAAAGATCAAGCTGGCTAAGGAGCTGTCAGACCTCGTGATCTACTGCAAGAGTGTCCATTTCAGCAGCTTCGAGCATTCACAAGAGAAGCAGGATTTCTATGAAATGGCCTCCTTCAAGGAGAGCAAAGCAATGAACCTGGCAGAGAACTCAGGTAAGCCAGAGCGTTGCTAGCTTGTCCTACACATATGTCAAACTAAAAAAACTAATTAAAGGCCTGAAATATCAGTAATGTTGCCAGATATACTGTAATAATAAATCTTTAATGATTTCTTGAAGGTAAGGCATTTATTCATCACAACATGGATAAACTGAGCAGAATCTACCCGGCTGGCTCCAGAACAGATTCATCCAACTACAATCCAGTGACACTGTGGAACGTCGGCTGCCAGATAGGTGGGATATTACATAATATGCATCTGATGCGGTTCAGAAAGCCCGTTTTATAGTTCACCTGTGCTGCCATACACCACTTAATCTGTTTTTATCCCTTAAATTGTCTGTAGTGGCTCTAAACTTCCAGACTGCTGGTAAGGAAATGGATCTGAATCAGGCCCGCTTTCTACCTAATGGAAAGTGTGGCTACATACTCAAGCCAGAGTTTCAGAGAGACCCGGCCTCACAGTTTGACCCCAAGAACCTCAGTGTCGGCCCCTGGCTGAAGAAAAAGGTCTTTCATATCATGGTGAGAAAATAATAAAAAACTATATTAATATAATAAAATTTAAAATTAAAATATATTCAAGAGATGAATATATATATATATTACAGTTCTGCCTGATACAATGACTAAAAAGTAAATTAATAAGTACAATAAATTAATAAAAATAATTAAGGAATATATTTATTTTTCTTCAAAAATTAATCCTTTCATTTTTAAATGCTATCAGTAAATAGGTATTACAACATTATAATATACATTGTTCAAAATAAATATTAATTTTGAGGTTTGCTAACGATTACATTTAACAGTGAATAAAATAAATGATTATATTAAAAATAAAATCAGTTCTTAATATTAGATTTTTTTATTTATTAAAACATAAGTGTATCTTTTCATTTTTTTATGAAAAATTACTTACTAAAAGCTAAAGTATAAATCTAATCATTTTAAATGCCACAAGTGAATTTAAGCATCACATATATACATTATTAAAAATAAGTATTGATTTTGAGGTTTGCTAATGATTATGTTTAACAGTGTTATTCTGGCTAATACAATAAATAAAATCAATTAAGGAATACATTAAAAAAATATGTGCATAAACATGTATGTATATATACATTTTTAAAATAAGTTTTAAGACATAGTCAATTTATTTTATTTAAGAAACAATATTAAAAATTATTCTCTAAAATCCAGTCTTTTTAAATGCTACAAGTATATTTAGGCATCATAACAATATAATATATTTAAATATTAAATATTCATTTAGTAAGTTTTGAATATTTATTTGGCTGTTACAATAAATTAAATAATACTACAAATAATATATGAATAAATATAATATTAAATATAAAATCTTTTAATTAAAAGTCCATTAGTAAAAGCTGCAATCCATTTGTTTTTAATCGCTACAAATGATTTTAGATTCACTTGTAGAATGTGAAGTGATGTCATTCATCCCTAAACCAATCCAAACACAGCGACCGATTCCTGTATGTGTCCGTTCAGATCATCTCAGCCCAGCAGCTGCCTAAGATCAATAAAGACAAGCAGAGTTCTATCGTGGACCCTCAGGTCAGGGTGGAGATCCACGGTATTCCCGACGACAATGGCAGCAAACAGACACACCACATCGACAACAACGGCAAGTGCATTCAACAAGTTAAACAAAATGCTTTTTTACTGAAGTGTAGGTGACTGAAGTGTTTTCTGTAACAGGTTTCAATCCGATGTGGAACACAAAATTCCAGTTCACTATTCACGTGCCAGAACTGGCTTTGGTGCGGTTTGTGGTGGAGGACTATGACGCTGCTTCCCACAATGACCTGGTTGGCCTGTACACTCTTCCCTTCACCAGCATACAGAATGGTAAGCCAGTGAAAATAAGCCCCAAATTGTTGTGTAGCTACTAAAAATGTGCTCACCGCAAGTCCTATCTTTGTCTTCAGGATACCGCCATGTGCCTCTGCTCACAAAGAGAGGAAACCTCATTCCTTCAGCGGGACTGTTTGTACACATCATGGTCCTTGATGCCTAATAAACTCTCGTTCCCTTCAGTCATCCCAATGAGCAGATCACTGAACAAGACAATCAACTAAACTGCCCCTGAATACACTTAAGCACAAGATTTGGACCTTTCTGATATTCCTTGTGTTTTATTGGTTGGGTTCAGACGTGTATCTTAAAATGCTTTATTGAATTAGTATGTGTGGTTCAGTTCCGATGAACAGGTGGGGTAAAAAACAAACACACAACTAAAGACATAAGAAAAATTCTACACATTCTTTGTCTTTTTTTATATGAACTCAGGATACAAATGTAGACAGTGAACCCGTATTACCCCATATTACCAATACTGTACCTGCTATCTGTTATTTTCTGATAAACATGTTCAGCTAGCAATAATAATCCCATTATATAAGGATCTGAACAGTAGGTGTGTATTGAGTTATCTTGTCAGAGCAGATGTGTTGCACTATAAACGTGTAAAAAGTAAAAGAATGGAAAAAGCTATACTTTCACAAATAGTATCTGTGCTTTATATTTTATTATAAGTGGTGTTTGTTTTGTATTCATTCTTTTTGGTATAAGGTATTGCTCTTTTTCTAGAAATATTTCTATTTTTATGTTGTTCTTAACTTATCTAATGTGCCTTAAAGCAGGCAGGCTCTTCAGCAATATTAAGCCATAACAACATCTGTTTTTGATATCCTGTTCTGACATCTTCTTAACAGGAAAAAACTGGCTTTACTGTCTCTAAAACGCTGTGACATTCAACTGGTGCCCTTATTAAACATCTCAGAAACACTTCTTGGTATACAGTGTGTTTTTATTAGCCCTAGAAGTCTACTGTACGTGAGTGATGTAGTTATTCTGGTGATACAATTTTGATGTTTGATATTAAGATATTTACAAAGCATTTCTATCAGGACATATTAGCTTTTAAATCGAAACATGAATAGCCCAAAAAGCAAAATAATCAGGTCTGAAGATCAGACTGTATCTCATTTTAGCAAAACCAACTCAAAACAGTCCTGCTTTCTTTTTAAGGTCGTTCTGACGCCATTTAGGCAGCCGCTGGAAATTGTCACGGGTGCATCCGAGGAGATTCTCAAACTCAGCGTCAGTCAAAAACTCCTGAAAAAATGACCAGATAATAACCTTAATTTCGAGCTCTGATTTTTTTAAAGACCAACTCAAAATTATGGAAGCATGTTTCTTTCAAATGATTCAAAAATAAACATTTTATCTCACACTTAAATGGAATTTTATGCAATTCTGAGTTAATATTAGTGCTGTCAAATGATTCATCGCATTCAAAATAAAAGCTTTACATAATATACTGTATGTATGTATACTGTGTATATTTATTAAGTGTATATATAAATACACATGTATATATGTAAGAAAAATGTTAATATATTAAATATATAATATATGAGTATGAATATATAAATTTATAAACGTAAATATACATTGTCTGTGTGGGTATTTACATATACATAATAAATATACACAGGAAACACACAGGAAAACAAAAACTTTAATTTTGGATTCAATTAAGTAAGGAATACTTGACTCCAGGCCATTGAATTATTAGAAAACAACGCTTCCGTCCTAAAGGTCTCAGCACCCACCTCTCGTTTTTCAGGGTCTCCTCCTTGAGGCAGCTGATGTTGAGGAGTTTTAACTAGCTGCTCAGAATGAAGCATCCCAGAAGGCTTTGCTCTGCTGGAAGACTGGTCTACGTAAGCATTGGAGATGGAGGAGGACATCCTCTGACTATGGGACTTTATATTCCCTGGACCTCCAGGAGCGCTGTAGCTCGCTCCACCTCCTCCCGTCTTCTTATTCAGGTTTGTGTTGTTGAGACTCTACAGGAAATAAGGTTGACATCATGTTCAGATTTGCATGCAGGTGTGAAGCTCATATCGACATCTAAATGTAATTACATAATCAATTTGATCACATTAGATTAATCAATAGAAATGAATCAGTACAAGCATTTAATCAGTATGGTGAAAGCTTTTTACCACAGTGATTTGCGAAATATCACCCATCTTGCTTTTCATCTCCTCATATGAAAGGCCTCCCTAGAATATAGAGTGAAGCTGAAAAAATGTCTCTCGTGTAACATTAAGTCTTATGTGGTGTGATGGTGGACAAAAAATATTTGAAGTCAACATGAAATTGCATTGGATACCAGCTTAACTTTCATAATATTTACAAGCAAATAATTCAGAAATTAGATTCTGATCTCACAATTATGACTTTCTATCTTTCCGTTTTAATTAGTTTTTTATCTCAGAATTAAAATAAAAATCTAAATTGTGAGATATAAATATAAAACTGAGAAGAAAATTCTGAAATGTAAGAAAAAACTTTTTTTCCCCATAGAGGACCTTCCATAATTTTTGTCAATATTTCTGAGAAAATCTGTATTATTATTATTATTATAAACTAAATATTTAAACAATAAATAATAATAACAATACATAAATAATATTAATAACAAATAAATATTGACTTGTTGTTAATATTATTTATAAATATAATTATTTATTATAATAAAATATTGAATAAAATATCCATTAAATAATTATTATAAATAAATAATAAAAATGAATTATTTTGAAAAAACATACAATTAAGAATCAGGAAAATGTGTTAAGAAAGTAAAAGTGGTCCACAGTGTTTTCATGTTGAAGATGGATAATTGGGTGAGATCAACAAAGATTTAGTTTTAGTTAAGATTAAGATTTAGTTAGTTTGTTAGTGAATTTATTGTGAATTACTGCCCCCTGCTGGACTCACGCTCCACTTATGAGTATCCCAAGCATTAAACCAGCCGGTGAAGGTGGGCGGCTCAAAGCCTTGTTTAACAGTGGTGATGGGTGTCCTATGGTCCCGTCCAGCTGGGTGGCTTTTAAGATACTCCACTGCACTGCTATAAGACTCCTGAGTCTCGTACTGGTTGGCTGAGTTGCCAATCCAAAGGAAAATCTAAGAGAGGAGGAAGAAGAGGGGTTTAAAGGATTGATATATAAGAGAAGGAGCTTTCTAACGTTTTAATGCCACAAACCCTCGCAAAAGAACCCTTCCCACGCTCTTTTCCTCTCTTTGTAATTTATTTGGTTGCCAGTTTAAAAAACGCTTGAGTTTGAGTAATGTAATACGCAGCCTCATGCAAATGAAGCATCCCACCTCCTCCCAGGTGTCTAGAAGCATGACATCATCCTCATCCAGGTCATCCTGAGTGAAGTCAGACACTTCTGTCATAAGGAATCGGCCCGTCTGATTGGAGCATTCAAACAGACGAGGTTCGTGAAGTGCCACTTCTTTCTCCAGTCTGGTGGGGATACAGAGGAAGTCAGTGGAAATGATTGACTGTCGTCTAGATTTGATCTGGTTTTATGGTTGTACCTCTTGTCACTGGCGTATGGCGCTTTCCCTCCCAAAGCTACCCAGAATGCAGCTGGTTCCTGTCCTTCCATCACTGGCTGCTTGTCCTGCTCAGAAAGCAAATCAGCTACGGCTTTTCCCATCTCCCTCTCGTCTCCACTGCAGCCCTGTGAGAAACAGAAACACACACAAATAGAAAGAGAGATTAAAATAATATTTTATGGTATGGTGACACAAAATAAAGCGTGGCGATTTTTTTCGTTTCAGTAAAATTATTTCTAAAAAGATCATGTGACACTGAATACTGGAGCAAAGATCTTTTTTAATTGTATTCATTATTAGATTGTTTTAATTATTCAAAGCTTTAATTATTATATTTAATTAATTAGCATATATTTACTGTATATATACAGTATTTATACTTGCCTTGCCATACCACAGGAAGACATTCTGATGAGTTTTGAGCAGAAAGACATCATTGGTGTTGAGAGATGTGGCTCGGGCGGGCACCTCTGTTGCTTTGGTGTTCATCTCATGTGTCCCTCTGACCTGGAAGAGTCTGGCACCAGGATCAGGGTTCACAACACCCGGTCTACCTGTCCCACCCTAACAAACATTCAATATGTCAATAAAAAAATAAAGCACTATAGTATAGTATTTATTAATACACACTTAAAAGTAAATCCATATAATACTCCAAGACATGATAAAGTCCATAACAGTGTAAGTAAGTAAATTAATATTTGGTTACCTAAAGATAGTTAATTGTTCAGATCATAAATAATTTACAGTTTAGAGTTATATGGCACAGTCACCTCAAAAATGATGAGTCTGCCCTTAAAGATGGCCAGGAAGTGCCTGGGCTCTTTTCCCATGACCACTCTGACCTGCACTGGGGCTCCATTGTATTTGTTATCCAAATTCACCGCCTGATAAGCACAGGCCGTCACCTCATCCTGTGTAGCATGGCGACCCTGGAGAACACATGCTTCATGTCATCGGATCTCCAATGTGTACATCAATCAATCAATCACTTTTATTTATATGGTGCTTTTAACAATACAGATTGTAGCAAAGCACTGAACATTATCAAATAAGATAACAGAGTGATGGTAATGTATAATGACGAGACTGTCTATGTAATCAAAACGATGATAATCACTAAAAATTAGGTGCCCCCCAACTAAGCAAGCCAGAGGCGACAGCGGCAAGGAACCAAAACCCCATCAGTGAGAGGATGGAGAAAATAAAAAACAGGCTTAATTGGGGTCAGTTCTCCTCTGGCCGGACGCCCAGCACCTAATTTCCAGTTTAATTTTAAGCACATATCAGATTGTGCAAAGGATTTATAGTATATGAATCATACATTAGCTCAATACATATGAATATTTCTACACAATATATGTGTAGAGTTCAAATTTTAGAAATGATGCCATATTGATGTTTATTTTGTACTGAAGCCTCATACTGTAGCTATATAATGCATTTTATATACAAGTGGCTCCAAGTGACATGTTTTGTAATTAACTATAAATGAATGAATATTGCACTTATATAGCGCTTTACTGTGTATTGCCATACACCCAAAGCGCTTTACAATAATGTGGGGGGGGGTCTCTCCTCAACCACCACCAGTGTGCAGCATCCACCTGGATGATGTGACGGCTGCCACAGGACAACGGCGGCAGTGCGCTCACCACACACCAGCTACAGTGGAGAGGAGAGAGAGATACAGCCAATCAATGGATGGGGATTATTAGGAGGCCATGATAGACAAGGGCCAGTGGGAATTTGGCCAGGACACCAGGGTTACACCCCTACTCTTTACGATGAATGTCATGGGATTTTTAATGACCACAGAGAGTCAGGACCTCGGTTTAATGTCTCATCCAAAAGATACAGTTCTCTCTGAATACAGTGGGTTTATGTAAGGTGCAGAGCAGAATTTATGTTGCTGAAAATATTATCCAGATTATCTTCCCGATCCTTGTTATTGCTGATCATTGTTATCTCTAACAAATTTTAATAATGAGTTAGTAAAGTTTAACATTAACAATAATTAATCATTTAGACAAGCTGGTCTCATAAAACTATGTATACTGTGCAACACCGTTTTTACATGTCCCATATACATCACTTATGTAATTTCATTACAGGTAGGATGGTGTCTTGAAAGGCAGCTGCCTGTTGACAGTAGACAGCATTTTAGGGTCTCAGCAGACCATTTTGGTGAGCAGCTATAAGATATGTCTACAAACTCCAGGAAACTGAACTCCAGTTAACAGAGAATGACCGCAATATCTCAATAATCCGTAAATAATCCAAAGTAACTATGAATAGCAAATCAATTTCTCAGAAATGAAACAGATGGTCATTGTATGCCTTAAGAAAAAAACACGTGCAAAATGCTAAATACTGTAAGTTAAAGTTTCTCTCTCTCGCTTTCTATTAAGCTGTTACTGCTATAACATGATTGACTCAATTTGCCTTTTGTGTTTAAAGTAGCTGGTTCTCAATTTTAACACCTTTTAGTTTTTTTTTTCTCTGCCAAAGTTAAATGAGAACATATTTTGAGAAATGTCTAAGTCTCTTTAACCATTCAAAGAAAATCACCGGGGTCCAAAGTTGTTAAAACCCACTGAATTTTGTTAAATAGACAAACACAGCTAAAACTTTGTTCTGGGGGATTAATTAATTAGGCAAACAAAACCTTGACATTTTAAGCAATTTAGTAAACATGTATGGGTGAACGAAGACATATGGTCACACTAAATTCTCAAAAAGAGAATGTAATTCAAGTTTAGAGCAAAATGAGGGGGGGGCAAATATAAAAAAAATATGCAAAAACAAACAGACATTATGTGTGAGTGTGAAAACAAAACGTTGTCTTGTATCAGCAAATTTTCTTTATCCAGTAAGAGCCTTAATCTGTTGTAAAAGCACAAGGCAAGCCATGCAGACACAAGTTAAATTTAATCAGTCTTTGACCTGTACATCAACAAACCTAATTGCTGTGATGTAACACTCACACACGCATGCACACTTTCATAGAATATACTTAAGCATCCACAAACAATCATTTTAAGTCCAAGGGCCTCTGGAACACACCCAGCATCTTTAGATGGATCATAAAGGCTGTGTTTAGAAATAAAAGGGCCCAATTAGCCATTCAGCAACTCTTGCCCCCTTTGTGCACATTACACTTGCAAATAATCCTATTATCGCAACGACACAGTATAATAAAGAAAGGCTGCTGAATAGCAATAACACAGCAAATAAACAATGCATTATTATTATTTTAATGAAGATCTGTCAATTTTGATAAACTCAGAGAGTGTGCAGTTTCTAAATTGTATGCAATTTATCTTGGGAGACAAAGAGCAATGTTGTTAACTAAGCAACAATTAGTGAAAAAAGCAAGGCAACAAGATAACCGTAAAACAAAAGAGATAAAAACAGAAAAGCTGACTTAATTTGTTGACCCATCAACTATGCATCCTGCATAAAGCAATGTGACATTTTGTAATGTAATGTAATGCATTTTGTATTGGCCTTTTGTGTTTGCTCAATGTTTTTGTCTCTTACAATGTAATATTAAAAATGTATGATTAATTCTGACAAATTCTATTCATTTAATATAATTAATTTGATTGAAAAATGTAATCAATTGACTGCCCTTAAAAGGTTGATTTAATTTGGTGACCCATTCGATTACAAGTAAATCAAAGGTTAAAGTGATTAATAGTAATGCTTAAAGTGTCTTGAAGAAATAATTAATCACAGCAGCCAGTGGAATTCATCTGTACAAAGAAACAACACAAGTACTGTCAGTATATGTCATATAAGATCCGGGATGAATTGACATACTAGTATCGGACAGCTGGGTATTCTCTGTGGCGTATGTCACACCTGCTCCCCAAACAAGAGTGTCCAGCATCTGGACAGGTCAGTGCACACGGCCCGCTGACAGGACTGCTAACAAGCTTAGTGCCACAACAGTCCCAGAGCCCCAGATGATGACAAGACTCACAACAGCAACTTGTGACATACTACTCTGTACTTTACAGTTTGTTTCATGTGATTGTTTGTCTGAATCAAAGGGGTCTACAATACCTGTTGTAACGAACAAGCTGGGGTGTAGCGAGCCGTAAGCTTCTCCAGCGGGTACGGAGGACACGGAGGCAGAAGTTTCTTAAAAAATGACATTTAATCAAAGACAAGGAAAAGCTGAACAAAGCCAACGAGGATAAACCACATACAGGCTTGAAACGTTAACAACGGATAAAACACAGGACAAAGGGTATATGGTTTATATACACAATACAATCAGAGACAATGGGGAACACCTGGACACTTACATGAATGGAAGGGAGTGAACATTGATTAGCGGAGTCATAAACAAGGGAGGACACGAGGATACAAAATAAATCAAGAAAATTCTGAATAAAAAAAAAAATCTATATCTATGACAAACTAAAACAGAATCCTCTACACATAATTATCTTTACGTTATCTTTAAAATGTGTAAGTAAAATTTAAATTTGGTAACATTTTAGGTAACAATTGTTAACTAATAACAACTTTCCCCTAAAAAAAAAATCTTAATTTGCTTAATTAATAGTTAGTAAGGTACTGTAGTTGGTATTGTCACGATCCCAGCCGGAAGTGCCATCAAGCTCCGCAAGAGGGCCCTCCCTCCGTTCTGCTGCATATCGGACTCTCTGTTGCTTTCTGGACTCTATATGGGCGATTCTTCAACTACGGGCACTTTTGGCCTTGTGAACTTGTGGACTTTTGAATTTCAGTAAATATAGAATTAAGATTTAATATGTAATTAATACATTAACATTGTATATTTTAATAAATAAATTG
>JAUCNO010001368.1:1508895-1525416 GCA_032353835.1 Enteromius viviparus | reverse complement strand
GTGCAGTGGGCAAAGCTGAATTTTTAACTACTGTTACTCAGGTTTCAGTGTCACATGATGCATCGTAAATCATTCTGCTATGCTGATTTGGTGCTATTATTATTAATGCTAAGCACATTCTGCTAAATGTTGTTGTGGAAACGGTAATAAATTTTTACTTTTCAGGATTTTTGAATGAATAGAAGGTTTTTTTAGCATTTGTTTGAAAAACATGACACTCAAATGCCTTTACTGTTACTTTCAACAAATTGAATGCATCCATGCTAAATAAAAGTTTTGATTTATTTTGTAACAGAATTTTTTATGAATACAAATATTTTTTCCCTAAATTGTCACTGCTTTGTCATTTTCTCTGTGAAGTGTTTTACCAGCATTCAGTAATGTATTGTTTGCTATTTCTTGTCACTATATAGCTGCAGTTTACAAGATCTACTCATTTTTTTTGTCTTTTTTTTTTCTTTTTGGCTTCGTTTCAGCACCACATATTAACTCTTTGATCTACAGTTGCACCTATTTTCCCCATCAATGCAAAATTGTTTATTGACTGTGAAAATGGCACACAGCAACATTATTTTGTGAATATCACCTGATGTGACGTTTCCTGCTGTTTTATTCTCGCACCTCGCTCTTGCCAGCTCAATCTCATTTACCACGTCACACATCTGAACAGCACCAACCTGCAAAAGAGACAGAGAGAGAGTACATTTCAGTTGTTCAACCACAGCACAACCTTCAAAGCTTCAATCTCTTTCGTCTCAGTGATTCACCAAAATATTATTCTCAGGATAGTCTATTACTTTAAGGTGTCAGCTTTAATCTTGTAAGGCTTTTATTTCATATGCATATTTATGGATTGCAGTGAAGCCTCATGGGGGCTTATTTTGTCTAAATATTTACAGCAAAGGCCTAAAGGCCTATTAGATCCACTACTACGTGAAAAATCCACAACTGAACTACTTATCAGGCTTTTAGCTTGCCATGCACCATTCGTATTGACAGTCCAACATACGTCTGTGCTAGCGGCACACGGACAAAAGACTGTCGCTGCTCTGTGGAGATGATATCATGCCTGTAGGGCAGAAAAGGCACATGGGGCCAGTGAGTAATCGTCGGATTGCTCACTGACGTCCACTGCTGATGACAAATTCATGCTGACAGTCAGTGGCAGACAGCCTGCAGGTCAATAAGAACATGAAAGTCCAACGAACAGCTTGAGAAGGTCAATGAAGACATGGTGCTGGGCAAAGAGGAGTGTAATGGACAGGGCAAACTAAATCCCTATAGTGTTAATAATGCTGCATTGTATGTGGGTGTTTGTTTCATGGTCTTTGGGTGTGCAGTGTTTATTGTCTTGAGTTAGCATCTGAGCGTGCTTCTGTTTGATATCTTTGTGCGTGGGCTTGCATTTGTTTGGTGACAGGAGTGTCTGTGCATTTCAATGTGAGAGACCTGAGATCAGTGACTTAGAACAATAATTTCAAGTGCTTCTGCTGAGTTTAGTACTAGCTGGCACTTCTGCCACTCACAAGAATGGAAGTTTTTTCCATGTTCCAGTCTCGCCTTCATAACTAGTTGATGGTGAGATTGGTGACAAGTTTGTTGTTGAAAAAATAAAAATTAAATTAAATAACTGTTTTCTATTTTAATATATTTTAAAATGTAATTTATTTCAGTAATGGCAAAGCTGAATTTTTTAGACCCATTACTTCTCGTCTTCTGTGTCACATTATCCTTCAGAAAGCATTTTATTATGCTTATTTAGTCTTCTTATTAATAATGAACACATATTTAAAATATATATATAATAATTTTAATGCAATCATGCTGCTTAAAAGTATTATTTAAATGGAACAAAATTCTGTATATATACCACTTTGGTAACACTTTAGAACCAACCTACGACTTTTCCCTCAATAAATTCTTAATTTGCTGCTTATTCATAGTTAGTAATGTAGATGTTAAGTTTAGTGTTGGGTAAGATTAGGAATGTAGAATAAAGGCATTAATATGTACTAATAAATGGCTAATATTCTAGTAATATTCATGCTAATAATGAATTAATAGGTGTAACCATAAAATAAAGTGTTACCACTACTGTTTCTAAATTTTCACTGCTGTGTCATTTTTACTACATAGACTATATTGCCAAAAGTATTGGGTCACCCCCTTCCGATGAAAAGATCTGACTACCTTGTAATTTCCATAAGTGCAAACCTTAATATTTAGGCAAATAATGATATTCTATGGAACTGTTTGGACAAGACCATTTTCTATTCTAACATGACAATACCTGTGTGTATAAAGCAAGGTTTACATAGAAATGATTGATTCAGTCAGTCAGTGTGGAAGAACTTGACTGGTCCGCAAAGAGCAAAGTCATAATGCCAGCTGTAAACTTTAGGTGAGACTTGAAATGCAGACCCTGAGCCAAAAACTCATCATCAAACACCAATGGCTTGTACATATGGGTGCAGTCATTTTAGACACTTCCAAAAATGTTGCAAAAGAGATGGAAGTACAATTAGTAAACACTTGAATTATTTTTCTTTGTTGCCACAGCTTTGGAAGTGCCTTTTTCTGTTCTAAAGAAGGGGGTGTTCCTATACCTTTGTCCATATAGTGTATGTACAAGTCATTGGAGTTTGGTGATAAGTTTTTGGCTCTGGGTCTAGATTTAAAGTTATTATGGCATTATGACTTTGCTCTCAGCGGACCAGTCAGGTTCTTTCACACTGACTAAACCAATCATTTCTTAGTAAACCTTGGACACAGAGGCATTGTCCAAACAGTTACTAGAAAATTAGAAGCACACAGTTTCCTAAAATATCATTATATGTATAAATATTAAGGTAGTGGAAATTACTAAAGTAGTCAGATCGGTTCATCGGAAGTGGGTGATCCAATATTTTTGGATTTTATTGTAAGTGTTGTATATAAAAGCATTCAGTAATGGAATTGACAGTAACAGAAATTATGCTCTGCAACACTTCACCAATCTGGGCTTTATAGTGATGTGGCCAGACTCAATCCTCTCTTCAATGAAGATGAAACATGAAAACACACTTGGAATTTGCAAAAAAAATGAAAAATAAAAAAGGACCTAAAGGACCCTCAGACTGTGAGAAACAATATTTTCTGGTGACCAGACCAGAATCTGGTCTGATGAAACTCAATTCTAAACATCATGTAGTCCAATTGGTAGATGACCTGACCACCTGTCAAAGAGTTGAAGTGAAAATCCAGAAAAAATCTTGAAGAGAAGCTCTATAATGAGGTCTACCTGCTTTGTGACACTGTCAATAACATTTAAATGATGGAGCTGCATTTTTTGATAAATGTTTTCGAGAAGAGTGGCAGAAATGATGCTGAAAATATAGGCGCTATTTTTACTCAGTTTCAGCTGTCACTCTGCGGTACTTTGGTGCATGGATAATAGGGTCAGCTCAGTGAGAGGCTGCTTTGCTGCCATCATCAGCCATGCGTGCACCAATAATCCCCACCAGCAGAAGATTCCATCACACTTTTTATTGCATCATCTGACCTTGTGTGGCCTAAAACACTGTAAAAGCAGGAGTGGAAGGGAAGAGTACACAAAAAACACACTGAACAACAGTAGTTATCTTCAGTTTATTAATTGCCTTCTTATTCCATAGTCAAGGTTGGTAACATCATTTGTTTCTGAAATAAATGCACATTTGCATTAGATACGTTTCTATGGAGCTTCTCCATCTGAGGACAAAGAAGCCATTTAGAAGTTGTTTACAGTGATTTCCCTAAATTATAATAACAGCGTGCTATTTGTTTGAATAATAAATATGCCAAATGTCCACAAATATTTCCTCTCAGTTACATCAGATAACAGAGGCGCATTCCTTCTTACTCTGCATTGGCGTACTCATCAGGTGCAGGGTCCATTGCGTGTGAAAGCGGCCCAATAAAGTGGAGGGTCAGGCATCTGGGCGATCGCTGATGCATTCCTGGTGAAGCGCGGACACTCAGCTTCACATATTTGTGTTTATGCTCAAATTATTTGCAAGAGTTCAACTATGTAAGTGGATTCCCTGACGCAAAAACCAGCTTAGGCTGGATTGCTGTGTTTTGGAACATGATAGTGGGCCTAAGCCGGTCATTAGCTGGTCCAAGCCTTGTGTTTTAACAATTTTTTTTTTCTCAAACAGCTTATTTCCAAAAACATCAGTTTATAATCCACCTCTGACTGGACGAGTCTAGTTTAAGATGATCTAGCTGGTGTCTCAGCTTGGTTAAACAAGTGTTTAGCTAGTTTAGTTGGTTGGCCAGGAACCCTAAAATACCAATAAACAAGGCAAGCTTTGTAGACAAAAAAACACTCTAAGTAGTTTAAGACGTTTCTTTCTTTTTTCCAGCAATGAAGACAGACCTTAGTAACACTAAAGAAGTCAGTCTGTGAAAGTGTCTCTGCAGTCAACACTTCCCTTTTAGCTTTAATAAAAGAGTATATTCTTCCTGAGAATCTTAAAACAGTCTTTATGGATGGTATTGATCTATTTATTTAATGTCAGCCATGCAGTGGCATTTAAGAAAAAGAGACAGAAGGGCGAGGGTTTGTTCCTTAAACAATGATCCTGCGGTGACTCAGACCTAGACCTTGGCGACAGAAAATCAACCACACAGCTTCTCATTTACACACCAAATGAAAACACACAAAAAAAGTATTGCGATTTTAGAGATCAGATCAGATTAGAGACCTGGCTCACTGCATAATGAATTAAATAAAAAATAAATAATAAAAAAAGAGCTATATGCATTATGCTTTATGAATTATATGCTTTTTATATGCATTAAAAAAAATTTATATGCATAAAATTTATAAAACTATTAAATATTGTACTGATTGGCTGTATTGATTATGTAATTACCAACCAGTCGTTATTTGATTAGCTAAAGCAATTAAAAATACTGGCACACTTTATTTTTAAAATCCAAATCTTGCCATTAACAAACTATGAATTTTGCCTAAAAAAAAACACTCCTTTTTGTGCTTTATAAGCACTAATAAAATACATATATAGAAATATGCATGCTAATAAGTAATTAGTTAATAATCAACTAGACTTCTTGATTCTGATTGGTCAAATGTGGCATTCTACATATAATAGTCACTAAACTGCATAATATCTTACAATTTCTGTTGCTCATTCCTCTCATATCGCTCTGTGGTTTCTTATAAACCAAATAATTCAACCCAAATTACATTTTACATCCTTTTTTTCGGAAAGCAAATGAAAGATAAAATAGTCATCAGGTCATTATTGCAAAATAAACTCCTTCAGGGTGGTACAAGAGCTGATCAGTTTATTTTTGCAATGATGGCCAGCTGGATGCATATTATCCCTTACATATTAACTGTTTAGTTTGTCAGTATCAAAGTAATAAGACGGTAGGTCTGTGCATGCTTTGATCCAACTCAAATCCTCAGCTAATATCACTAAACACAGCACGCAGGGGTGATACACACACACACACACACAGCTGAGCTGAATAATGAAGTCCTGGGCCTCAGCTGACTTATCGGAACATCTGCTGACCTCTGGGACGAACCTGCTACACTCGTTCCTGAGCCAGATAACAGTGCTGCTCTGCTCAAGCCTGTTAATGTAAGTGCAGACACCAGATTCTGTACATACTGTAGTGAGAAAGTAACAACTGGCAAATTGGCAAGCAGATGTTCACTAAAACTGTCTAGCATAGTGTTACAGAGCTGGCTGAGGAACAGAGATTCTTTTACATTTTAAAGGTGATGTGTGTAATTGTTTGAATGTTAAAATACTTTCTGGATGGATGCTTCACTTTTGGTGAGAGAAAGTACAAACAGGCCATATGCCATCCATATGGGTGATCTGCGGTATTTATAAACTCAGTTTTATGCGTCCACTGACAATTCATTTTATTACTTTGCTTACAGCAGAGAAACCACGGCGCGCTGCATATTTCAAAATCATTACTATTTGGGAATACTTAACAGTGTTTTGGAAGCAGCAATGTGCCGCCAGTGAACTATTCCTTAAGTACTACGAGAACAGACATATCAAATTGCACTGGGATAACAATACACTTCATAGCCTTTCACGCACTTATGTCATGTAATTTTACACCTCAGGCTAATTACTTTACATTTTCAACATTGATTTTACATGATCATACAGTTATCTGTTTAGTCAAGGTGGCGATTGTCCTGTGGTGCCTCTTCGTGAACTGTGAAATATGTTTAAATGAACACTGGATAGAAATACTTGTGTTTGTGCTTTCATGACTGGTCATGAATTCAAAGACACACACACATATGCATACGTATAACCTGCAAATTACCACTAGTGACTTTGTTAGTCAGACCTTAATCAGGAGGAAACAGAAATGTGATTACTGTAACAGTGAGCACTTAAAACAATGTCTGATAAAATAAAAAACAACTTCTTACTTCTGTAGTTAGTTTGGGGCACAGTCTTTCTCAAGCAACTCCTTTCATACTGCTTTTGAGTAAAAGTGCAACAGTAGTTTAATAAAAACGCTGATTATAACGTTATATTAGGGGGCTGTACATTACAAAAGAAGTACAATGTATTTATTGTTTTCATATTGTATTGCAAAACACTTTTGCTGCTATTGAAGTGAGATACTGGCAGTGTTAGGGACAGCTTTGGTGGTATTGGTTAAGGTATTTTTTTGTAATGTAAAAACATGTACTGTATATACACAATAAGTGCATTGTATCAAATGATTAATGTAAATGTAAGTACATAAGGCCATATCAAGTGGGACATTTCCACTTATATGAGATGAGAACTCCAGTCACTCAATAGACTATATATGCCATTTTGCATGGTTTTTCTATATAGTCCAATGAAGTAATTAAAACACAATAATTTTCTGATCATTTCAAAAGCAGAGAGAACTCTGATCTAATAAAAACCTTTGAGAAATAGGAAAGCGAACAAAAAGAAAATACCATCTTGCAGACGACTGCTTTTTGTAATTCGAATATTCATTCATTCAGTTTTCATCCTCAAGGCTGAAAATTTTCTCCTGCCCACAAAGAGATGTTTTTTTTTTTTTTAATACTAAAATTATGAACCAGTGCATCAAGGCTGCCCCATTTCGTTAATGTTTTGTCCTCTAATTTCTAAGAGGATCTGACAAACGTACATTTTGAGAGTGACACCCACGTCTCCACAGGAATAAAAATAAATAAACATTTGAATGTGTCATTTTAATGCGTAATTAATGCATAATGTGTTCTGCAAGGTTCCATTTAACATTCTTCAAGCTGTTAAAATTATTAAATAAATAATCAAATCAAATAAGTACATAAATAAACGTCTACTGAAGACATGGGGCCCAAACTGCACATGATTTCTGCTGGATGATTAACTGAAATGATTCTGATAAATCCCAAGTCTCCAGAACTCACAAGGGAAGCTAACAAAACAAGGCCAATGACATTGAAAGTAAAACAACAGAAACACTGATCTACTCAAATCTAACACTGATCAGCCCATATTGTAAGTGGTCACAACACAATCACATGAAAATCAAAAGTGAACTTCAACTACTGCCGTTTCCCTAATTCTGTCACTCACTGCAGGTGTTGCGAGGGTTGCCTTGCCGGTCTATCTATTGCAGGTCTACAGGTATTTGGAGTGATGGTGGGCTTGTTTACATACTCTGCTGACCACAAAAATAACGTTGCTGGCAGGAAGCTCAAAGCTATACTATTTATGAGCTAAGATGGAAGGGAAGAGCATATAAAACCTGAATAAACAGGAAATACATGTGTTGCACGCTCACACTACTGCTGTAAGTAAAAACCCCAAGTTAATCAGTCAGCAGTCATAAATGACCACCCCTGCGACAACCATAAACTTCCTGCATGCACATCTGCTCTCTGTCACACCAAGAATTTAGATAAGAGAACATTTCGGGGATTTTTCTGCTGCTCCATAACACTGAAGACCCTCGACCACTATAATAACATCATGTCAAGTTTTGTTATTGTAAAACTTTTGTATATGACCAAAGCATGACACCAGTGTTCGGGGGAGTTTCCAGCAGCTGTTTAAACGACTTCACACTAACAAAACCTTTATAGGCACAGGAAATATGTCAACAAAACAGGCTAGACAAGACCAAACCAGCATTGTCACATGTGGATGAATAACAAATATGAATTTGCCATATCACACACACACAAAACGGTTCTTCAGCAGTTCTTTGTGAAAGTTGAGGTGCTAGTAAGTAGGTAAGTAGTGTTTAGGCTCATAATAATAAGGGACCCATGCAATGTAAGTGCTATATAGCTCCTATAAAGAACCTGTAATGGTTCTTAGGCAGTTCTTTGGTGGTTAAGGTGCTACAGTATAATGCACCATCATTACAGTATGTTGCACTTAAAGTGGTTTTACTACGATTACGAACCCAAGAAACACTTTAAGTGTTAAGCACCATTTTTTTAAAGTGTATAGTTATTTAATTTGATGAGAAATTCTACATTAATGTGTTTTTATTCATCGCATTCATTCATTTTTGCGTATCAAATTATATATTATTTCATGTACTGTATTTATAATTCATTGATTGTTTGATTTTATCGTTATCATTGATTTTTTGAAGAGTTGCCCAAAATGAATATTTTGTCATTAATCATTTAGCCCCATGTCGTTCCAAAAGCTTTGTTCATCTTCGGAACATAATTTAAGATATTTTGGATGAAAACTGGGAGATTTATGATGGTGGATAATGACACTACAGTGGAGAGACACAGAGGAGACAAATTGTTAAGTAAAATCATTATTTTTCATCATTGGATACAAAAACTATTCTTGTTGCTTCATAAAATACAAACTGAACCACTGATGGCAGATGGACTATTTTTGATGATATTTTCATATTTTTCTGGATCTTGACAGTGTCGTTTAGTTGGCAGTTAATGGGACAGTCAAAAGCCTCCCGGTTTTCATCCAAAATATCTTAAATTGTGTTCTGAAGAAAAATGAAGCATTTGGAATGACACTGTTAAGTGATTAATGACAAAATTTTAATTTTGGGATGGAATAACCCTTTCACAGATGTCTACTATTTGTGGTGAACAACAGTGGACATTATTGACTGTACTCATTCAATCCCATAGTTCACTGCAATAAAAAGTGTACAATGTCCTCTTAATGGTTAAGAAATACCAAAAATGCACTGTGAGGGTCGTGCTGAGTGAATTCCTGAATCTCATTAAAAGATGAAAGAAGAAGAAGGTGACTGCAGCTGAATTATCCATTTTCCAAGCCACTGGTCCAATGTGATTACAGCGTGATATCACATAGATCTCTTAATTGACGAATGAGTAGTTTATACATGCTAGTTTTCATGACAGAGTTCAACATAAATCTTTTCATTACTTCTGGAGCAGCCAGCTTGCTAGGTTTTCTAATGATAATTAAAAAGCAAGCACAAACCACAAAAGCGACACTCAGTGTCCAAATTCATTCACTCGTTTTCATTCACTCCTTCAACTGCCCTCTATTATTGTACTACAGGGAATAGTGAACAAGGGTATGGTATAGGGGGTACTCTGAACACAGTAATTGTCTTGCACATATGGGTGCCCACAGAGCTATTTAACAACCTGAGAAACATGAAACTCTGAATGAGTGAAAGATGCTAAAGCTTTTTATTTCACACCTGAACAGCGCTATAAACACAGTGGGTTATATAGAACACAGATGAAGGACGTTGTCATGGTGCATGAGCAGTAGGTGTCTCACATCTATCCTCCATGAGTAAATGAGGTGGACAGAAGTGCATTATAGGATTTGGGGGGGGTGTTTTTGGGAGTGGGAGTGAACAAATGCTGCAGTAAGAGGACTTAAGTAAATCTAAAGCTACTCTATAGCTCTTCAGAAAGTGAGTAGCTCATATGATCTGTGTGGAAAACTTTCTCCACACACACAGTCTGCTGCCTCAAGTGTTTGTTTCCTACTGTGTGAAGAATTGACTGAATTCAAGTGCAAAAAAGCAATTCAACTTTTAACAAAAAAAATTACCTAAGAGACCACTTTTATGAAAATATGAATCTGTATCTTTTCATTATAAAGATGTTCCTTTTTTATAGCAAAGAGGAAGGCATAGTTTTGTGTCAGGAATGCTGTGTACTGCATTAAACCCTCATTATCATGATGTATACACATCTCCAGCTGTGAAACTCCTCGTTTGTTTCCTAACGGCCATTTTCTTTGCAAAGATGGGCAACTGCAATTGAAAGCAATCATATTTTTGTAATTAAAAGCAATTGAGTTATAATGAGACAATCTCGTAAGTATGTTTTAGAGACATTTGCTGATAACTTTGCAGGGGAGGTCCTTTATCTTATCTTATGTTTTAAAAATATTGTACTAAACCATTTATTGAAATAAATATAAATGAAAACGATGTAAACATAAAAAAATCTAATAAATATGACAAAATACTAAAAATTACTAAATAAAAACTACTTATTAGTAACTCATTAATTAGGCCTAAGCCTGGAATTGATATTGCAGCAGATTAAGCTACAATAGTTATAGTTATAATCTATATCTTGAACACATTCTTATCAATAGTTCAGAAATGGTCTCACACGTGATGATTGATTTCTTGTCTTTTTTCTTCAGGACCATTAAAATTCAATGTAAGTGTGAAGCACACATTCATTTATCAAGTGTCAAGATTCTATCAGTTTAAAAACAAGCACCGTTAAAAGCTTGTTGACCTTAGAATAAAGAAAAATAGGAAGACACAAAGACCGCTCATTGAGTTTCATTTGAAATGTTAAACATGTTTCATTATTTAAAAAACTGCTGATAAGAGACAGAAAACCTAGGTGTCAACTATCTACTGTATAAAGCATAGCACAAAAATTTATCGAACACTACAGTCCTCCAAAGGTTAACAGTATTTGAATTCTTAAAAACAGCAAATGCACAGCTTCTTCTATCACACTTACTCAACTACATGCCGATAATGTGTCTAGTTTTAAATACATGCAATTCAGAATACGCTTTGACACATCTACTGCACTGGAACCAGCTTCTCTCCATCAAGTGTGCTGCTTTTCTCCATTGTGAGACATCCTCTAACATGCTAGTCAACGCGAATTCCCACTTATGCTGAAATAAATAGCAACAGGAATATCTCTTAAAGGATGCTTTTAGCTGATGTTTGATACATTTAATTCTTGAGTCAGTACCTGTCTTTTCATGCAGCTTGTGACATCTAGCGACGGTGAGAGTGGCAGACCACTGCAGCCTTTATCAGTGATTCAAGAGGGTGAAGTGTGCTAAAAGTGCAGATAAGAGGCTTTTGTGAACACTGAAGTGTATGATTTACACTGTCAGCGAATGCTTCGGGTTACAAATGTGTGTCATAGCTGAACCAGAACTGTACGACGATTTGCAAAGTTTAATTTTGGGGGTTTTCTAGTTTTGCCTAATATTTCAGATAATGAGAACATTTGTAAATCTCATGATTTTGCATGGATTATTCTGCATGCAGATAGACAGATAAATAGATAGATAGAGAGAGAGAGACTGACTCACTGATTCAGCACAGAATCTATGCAATCAAACAGTTAGTTTTGTTATTTGATATTCAAAAATGAATAAATGAAAAAAACTACAATTAGCCTATTAGCCATTAAAATCAACTGATCATAATTGTAGCTATTTGGGGGGGGGATCTCAGCATAAAGTTCTTATAAGAACGAGTAAGCATTCGCCGAGATTAATGTAGGGAGAGGTGCTAATGAGTCAATAAAATGCGTAAAAAACATCAAAAAAACGAATACAGGATGGGGAACTAATAATATCACCTCGCGTGGTTGAAAATGTTTATTATTGACACCTAAATGATTTAAAGTCATTTACGTTAGATGACTCTTTTCTATCTTAACAGGTGCTCTCACCAATTCTGGGAGGTTGAAAGTAGACTAGTTTAACACGTTCAGCACAGAAAATAATCACGGGTCTCTTACATATTACAGACACTATAAATATCTTGCCAAAGTCCACATTATATCATGCTTTTATTAAGTAAAAAAGACAAACGAGAGACCTGGCCGCAGATCAAACAACTAACTGTACATGCTATTCCAAATACCACAACACAGAAACAAACACTTACCGGAGAAAACAATGCGTTTAATGTTGAAACCAATAAAACCAGCTTTGGGGCGTCCATCATAGCTGCTTTTTCTTCCGTAAATGTTCGTACACCATGGAATTAAAAACTTTGCAATCCGTGAAGTTCTCCTGCTTTTCTCACAAGCGCGTAAAAGTGAACTCTCAGTCAAACTGTCTCGGTGTTGACAGAGGACCAAAACAGAACAAGTTGAGGTGAGAGAACATCACAAGAGCTGTGAGTGAGCAGTCCTCCGGGTGAGTGGCTCATATCGTAGCTCGAGCTGCTGACAGTTCAGCGACCAATGAGCGAATCACAGCCAGACCACGAGAGGAGCTTTACAGCTTCACTACTTGCGAGAAATGGATAATACACTCAAGACTGCATCACTCTTGTTCGTCATCGGCTTACGGGTGTCTTTGTTGCGTTGAAATCTCAAGGTCTCTGCTCTTTTGTGGCTGCAAAAAAATAGCTTGTTGGTTAGCAGAAGGATGCCATTTCATTTCATATTTCAAAATATGTTTTAGGTAAAACGTATTTAGGTAAAGCCTTAATTCATGGCGAATGTGGCATTTTCAATAGGCTACACCATTAATTTGAGTTATAGTAGCTAAGGAGTTTGAACAAAAAAGAAAAATAGCTGAGAATGTATTCCTATATCTGAATGTATTATTGAACTATATTCCATAAATGTTTAGAGTTTTTTAGGTTTCGTGATGGAGTTGTATTTTATATGCTATAGTTACAGCACTTTTTGTCTATACCTTCAAATATTTTAAAATATTAATGTTTGCTTGGAATGACTTTCTTCGACTAAAGATTTTATTTTTTTAATGTAAACTATGTTTTCTTTGTCATTAGCAGACACATCTTATCCAAAGTGACTTTTAACATTATAAATTGAATAATAATTGATTGGGGCTGATTGGGAATGTCTTCTGATAAATATTCAGAGACAAAATAAATGTAATAAAAACACTGCTATAGAATCATTCTGGATACATGTTTATTATATAAGTGCCCTGATTAATATGTTGTTATCTTTTGTTTCTCACAGTGATCCATCACAATGCTGATTTATATATAGTCTTTGTGGTACTTTTAAATCAGCAATTAGTTTAAGAGAGCTTTTCAACAGGTGCAATTGCTGATTAATGAATTCAAGTTAATCAGTTTTGCTATTCATGTCGTGTGTGTGTGTGTGTGTGTGTGTGTGTCTGTGGGCTGCATACATATCTACCACGGACAAGTTTCTCAATTCAGTTATATATATGTTGATATATTGGTATAACAATGGTTTAGAGACAAGATTATCTTTTAGCTGTGTTCATGTGCAGCTGGATGCAGCTTGTCTTATGATAAATAAGCTAATTTCTGTGTCTCAGAGCAGAGCTCATTCTAATCATTTTCCATTTAAACTAACTAAATCGCATTTGGTGAAAAAATACTGCCTGTAATATCTGTGTTGACACCACTGAGGATCAGTCACCCCCCTTCTGATTGTTCAGTGACTGATATGCTCTCCTGTGCATGCAGTTATTGAGAAACTGCCATTCTGTGCATGCAGCTTTTTCCTGAAGCTTATTATGGATGTGTGACATCTCATCAAACAGAATCAGTGGATCTAATTCCTGAGGATGAATGTTTGAATGCTGATTAAAAGTGCAGAGCTAATGTGCCTGAGATCACATTACAGTCGCGTTGTTCATGAATGCTTGTTTAAAACTGCTATCATTAAATTACTCAAATGTGACTTTCAGTCATGTGCAGCATCATTAATGTTGTAGTTACACAACATCTCATCAAACATCAAATTTTATTTAGAAAACTTAGCTGGACTTTACTCAACCCAGATGTAGTTAGTTTCTTCATCTGAATATATTTGGAGAAAGTTAATATTATATCACCAATGGATCCTCTTGCAGTGAATGGGTGTTCTTATTGTTCTTCATTTAGTCTCATTCTATCTTTACTGCTTTTCATATTTATCCTTATAGATAGCAATCAAAAGGATAAAAACGAACATTTAAGACCGTACATGTTATGTAAGGTCTTAGGTAAACGTGCACACATATTCACTCTAGGTTTTAAGATCTTAAGGTCACTTGAAAATGCGAAGCAAATGAGAATTTTAATTGCATAACCATTCAAGGGTTGGGTCAGCAAGGGCATGTGTATTCTTATGCAGATTTTTACCTTTGGGTACTATTGTACTTATTCACATCTGACTTAAATAGATAACCATTTTAGGGCATAATTTCCCCTTCCTACTGAAAACGTTCACTCTTTTATTAAGAGCAAATATTGGTCTTGGCTTTTCTCTTTTGGTTTTAAAGAAATTGCTATTTATAAACAAACATTTTCAGCTACACTTTCTGGTGGCACACCTACAAAAGAGCTGTTTTAGAGCTTCAGATTTGATGTTGGTAGAGTTTAATTTCACAGAGGCATCACACTCATTCCCAAATATCAGATTTTACCTCTTAAGAATAATAACAAATAAAAGGCTAAATATGATATGACCCATGCGAGATGAAATCATACTTGAATTCAGATAGCAGGGCTGTATAATGGTAAGAAAAAGCATCTGAACCTATTTCGAATGAACAGCCACCACTAAAACCTGCTCACCTGAATAACCCAGAAGTGTTGTTTTCTGTTTGACGTCACATTCATTTAATCTGTTCAGATGAGGAACTAAGGGTGAGGTACTGTATGTCAGAAGCACTCACTCAAATTGGCATATATCGATAAATTATACCTCACTGGGCTCAGGCTAAATATAGATGAGTCCTCCTTCTATTTCCTTGCATCAGTTTCCCAGAGCTACTCAAACTTAATGGCCCAAGTAGCCTAATAAAGCTTTGTTACTCAGTACAGGGCTTGGAAGTTCAAAAACTAGAAGGGAAGACTTCACATTTTAATTGACATGTCCTTTCTCGATTATGACCAAAATGTGGGCACAAGATGACTTTCTGCCAAGTTCCCGTTTGCCATATTCCACAACCAATCAATGAAAACTGTAAAACTAAAGTTTTTTTGAGGGTAAGGAAAGCGTGGGGATTCTGAAGTGCCAGACTTTTTTTTCTGCACCTTTTCACTGAAAATAAACGTCTGTTTCCTTGGAAAGTTAGTGAAAATTACCACAGAAGTTACGTTAGAAAAGATTCATTTAAATCATGGATACGATTCTTGGACATGAGTGAGAATATTCCAAGGCTTCGGAGAAAAGTAACAAGCTTGTTTTGTAAGTCTATGTGCGGAAGAAAATGCCAGTCAGTAATTAACAAAGTTTGTGTCATTACTCATTGCTGTTTAAAATCACTCACTGCAAATTGTAATTTTGCAGTAGGCTCCAACTTGCTGCTTGCAACAATCATGTGATTGTTAAAGATTATTAGGTGACTCTCTTTCACCAGCAGTGTAAACAATTTGATGAAAAGCAGAGAATTATTCTTTACATACCTTGTATAGCCTATAGTCATCAGACGAAAGCATAATGGATGGTATTTTGTGTAAGATGTAGGCCATGTAGGCAGCTTGTTCTCATGTAACGGTAATTTCACAGTACATTATTACGCACAAAAACTCAGTGCTGGAATATTTTGTTCAAAAACATTTTGCACTTGGTCAAATCATTTCATTAGAATATTAGTAGACTAGGAATAGTAAAATAATGTTTAATGTACTTGCAAAGTTAGAATATGTGTTGTGGGACCATCAAAATAAAGTGTTAGCAGATTAACAGGCATTTTACTGTTACTCTTATGATAGTTAGTTGATGTTGTTACAAAATTACTTATAGTTAGTAAAATGTCTAAAATAGACTATCAAAATTAACCAAAACTGTTATAATATAAATCAAAAGCTGTGTCCGAAATCCCTTACTTCCCTACTATATAGTACGCGAAAAACAGCATGCGAGGCGAGTAGTATGTCTGCATTCATAGCATTCGAAATTCAGTAGGCGAGACGTACCTGGATGACCTACTACTTCCGGCCGAATTCTGTAGTAAGCATACACACTTTCCTATCCCATAATGCTCCGGGAGAGGAGGCGTCATATTTAAAAAATGACGGAAATTGAAGACGCGGCTCATTTTAAGTGTAAGCACCTCAGGAAGAAAACGTTGTTTGTTGCGATGAAATTACACTTGTTTAACACACAAATAAACAGATGACTTAGTGAAAGTTTAAATTTTCGCGCTGTTGATACGACGCATGACACATGACAATATCAATATGGTAGATGTAGTACATCCTGGGTGTTTCTCAATGTCAAGGATACTTCCTTGGCAGTACTGGTCCTTCCAAGTCACTTCCTTCAGAGGCTAGGCAAGG
>JAUCNO010001368.1:1459013-1503817 GCA_032353835.1 Enteromius viviparus | reverse complement strand
ATTTCCGGAAGTGCTTGCTGTGCGCTTGTTCAGTTGCAGCTATGGAGCACAGTATTATTTCACACTAAAAAAGCCTGGGTCAGCACAGTGCAACACGTGACAAAATGATATCTTGCACGGGAGGATGCACTACGAATATGACGAAACACCTACGGCTGCATGAGGTGGACGTAACTAAGTCCAACATAGGACTTAAACCCAGCTTTTTTATGTCCAGCTGGTGCAACCGGCCCTTTGGGTAGCGTGTTTGACGTGCTGCGCAGGTCCACTGTCTCGTTCTCCTTGGGCAACCCTGCTCTAACCAACGTTAGTAACGTTACCTCGTCACAACAATCAGATGAGGGATTGTAGTTTAACAATAAAGCGCTGGACCAAATTTGGTGAACAATAACGTTACTCCAGCCCACAAAGAATTGGAATTGAGAATCGAAAAGAACCGAAATCGGAAGGAAGAATCGGAATCAGAATCGTTTAAATCAAAACGATGCCCAACCCTAATTGTAATCGCAGAGGCTTACATCGCAATTGCGATATGATTAATCGTGCAGCACTACTTTACATGTGATCCATAAACATTTTATGTATTCCTTATGGGGCATAATTTTATTAAGATAAGTACTGAATTAAATGCAAGCCAATGCATTCTTTGTAAGCTTCATTTTGACATTTGTGTTAAATATGTCTCTGCAGCGGAAGAGATAAAACGCTTACGGCACCAGCTGGAAGACCTGCGCAAGGAAAGTGGTCATTATATTGAACTCCTTAAAGCTAATGGCATCAATTTCCTGGATGACCCCACTATACACTGGAAAGGGAAGCAGCGCTGTGCAAAAGTAGCCAAAGTCACTCCAACTCACTTGATGTCAAAGGGAATAATTGTCTACTCCAATGGTGACAGCTCCTGTCCTACAAACAAAGTCTCGGTTCCACCCAATCCAGTTTCTCATCTTGATAAACAGCCAGCAAATACTGTAACAGTTCAACCTGCATGTGATATAACATTGGGTATGGGTCAGGCTGTTGGTATTACAAACGGAGCACCAGTAAATAAAGTTGTAGTCTCCTCTGCATCTTCCCACATACCTGTAGCAACTCTTATTCCTGCTGTGTCCAAGCCGTGTCTTACAGTTTTGGAACAATATTCTCCTCTGGCCCCTGCTACTCCAAGATTAAACCCTCCTATGAATTATATTACTCTTCAAGGAGTATGTCCCCAGCCTGTTGTCAGCACCCCAACCCCTCCACAAATTCAACCAGATAACCCAATCCCTAGCCTCACTTCTGTTACATGTCCGACCACCCCCCTCAGACTTCAGCATATGCTTAGCCTATCTTCACTGCCTCAAGTTGTGATCAGTAACTCAGTGGTTCCTGTAGCTCCATCCACTGAAATTCAGTCTGTTAGCACTATATTACCATCAAGCTCTACCCTTCATAGAACCAGTGCAACTAGTAGCACTCAGACTACATGGACAACACTACAGCTTGCAGGAAATACAGTGCAGCCTGTGTCTCAGGCACTTGTCACAGACGCTGCCAACATTTCACATTACCCTCAGCAACTTTCTGTATGTTCAACTGGGACAAAGCACATTGAGGAACCTGCTTCTATCCATCTGCAACCACAGGCTCCTGTGCAACTGCAAGCCCCAACACCAACATGCATTCCTGTTCAGCCATCTGGGCCAAGACCTCCACAGATATATTCAGCAGTTGTGCCATGCCCTCAGAGAGCAGGAGCACAACAGTCTTCAATTTTATCAGTGCCAGCCATTGTATCCCAAGCCGTAATGGCTCACCAGCCTGTTGAAATGCAGACAGCACAGTTGACTCATCCACAATCATCTGTTCGGGCACAACCTGCATTATTACCAAAACCTCAACTCAACTCCACTCTGATGGCCACCTGCAACCCCACCCTACAACATAAAACTCCAGTTCAGCCTGCTCTGCCATGCCAGCCTCAATCCCAACCTACAGTGGTGCCCCAAGCCCAGTCTGCCGTTGTGCCTCAACTACATCTTAGTGTGGTGCCTCAAGCTCAGCCAATCATAAATCCACCAACTCAGCCTGCCCTTGTGCCTCAACCACAAGCTGCCACACTGCCAGTGTTACAGACAATGCAGTTATTGCAGGTGAATTCTGAGGAAACACCAGTTGCTGTGACATCCTCTCCTCCAAGTAACTCACATGTTGTTATTCTGCAACAGGGAGGCTCATGTCCAGCACCACAGGTTCTCAGAGAGGATGTCACTAGTCAAACACCCTGCCAGCACATTGTCATAATTCAGGCACCTACATTGACCCCTGCGCAACAGAGTCATCACACTGCCATTGTATCAACAGCAACCCCAACATTATCCAGTCAAATGACCGCTTCAAACACTACCTGTACAGCTAGCATGCAGGCAGCTGCTACAAAGCAGTTGGTACATATTCTTCCACGGCCCTCAACCCAATTGCAAGCACAAGCTCCTCAGACTATCACTGTGAATGGACAAGTTTATGTTCTGCAGCCGGCAACGTCACCAGATAAGGGTAACTCTCAATCTGGTCAAAGTGTAACTCAGATACTTCAGTCCACCTGTGAGGAACCCACCTCCAATGTTGCCATGAATTGTTTAGGTGCTCTAACTAGTCTTAGTCAGAGCATTTCAAAGGTCTCAAGTCAAAGCAATGTTCAGATATACTCCATTGCTCCACCTTCATACACTACTGTGCAACCTCTTCCGACATGTGGTTCAGACGTCAGCACTTCTACTGAAACCGTTATTTCCTCCTCTGTACCTGTACCATCAACTGCTGCTAGCAGTGCAGTTAAAAATCTGCCAAAAAAGGGTTGTGGGACTTCTGGAAGTCAAACCAGACAAAATTCAGTAAAGAGAACAAAACTGGTGAAACGAAAGGAACCTAAAGCAGGGAAAAGTTTGCGTAGAATTGCTGTCAAGAGTAAGACATTAGTTGCGAATGATACATGTTCTGAGTTATCCACTGTACCAAAAGGTGACGATTCAGTTAGTTCTTTAAATAAAGATATGGTTACTTGTGATGTTAACACACAGAGAGGACCTGCCAGTAGTTCTGCAGTCATTAGTGTCAGTCCGTCCAGTGAAAAATCAGCAGACAGTTCTGTCATGGTTTCAGTAAATGGATCCATTGCCAAGCCTACGCTGGCTGGTGGAGAAATTTCAAAGACTAAAGCAAAATCCGTAGATGATGCCCACTTGCATAACAGTGTAGCAGTTAGTAGTGTCAGTACTGTAGGTTCTACTCAGGGAAACATAGTTGTTTCTACAAATTGTGGCAGTTTGAGTAAAGAAATCTTTACTCCAGATATTGGTCCCCAGATTAATTGTTCACCTGTTAGTGTTGCCCTCTCATCACAGTGTAGTTCTGTGGATCCTACTGGAACTTTGTCAGTAGCCTCATCAGTTGATGTTAACTCTTCATGCAGTGTGACATTTTGTAGTGAAACTTCTGAGCAAAATATGTTGAGTAGCAGTAATGTTTCCACCAGTAGCGAAAGCAGATCAACAGAATCAAGACCCAGTTTTACAGAGAGTTCCCCTCCGTTGACTAATGTAAGTGCTGCCCAAAACAGTTCAAAAGGTAAATCTGTTAATTCAGACCTTTGTCAACCTCCATTTCCAAATGATATATCCACACCAAGTCAGCAATTAGGCATCAGTGCTAATACAACTGAGGGTAGGGCAATGCTTTCCATCATGGCAAGTCAGGCCATTTCACAAACACAAGATAAGTTTGCTAGAAGAGACGAGTTGACTGATTCTTCTCAAAATCAGACATCTTTTATTGTGCCCTCAACTTCAACTCCTGGCTCAGATACTTCTATGTCAACACAACCTGTTACGCTTCCTGAAACGTCTAGGATGTCAGATCCTTTCAAGTCTCTAAAACGTCCATCCACAATGAATATGTCAATGACAACCAGTAACCAAGGGAATTGTGCAGACTTCAAACTGCCCGATTCAAATATGAACACACAACCTGGTAAGAATGGACCTGATTGTGCCACGGAAAAGAGTGTGACAGAAATGGGTGCCTTTGCTCAAAAAGAAACAGTTCCTCCACAACAAGTATGTGCATTGGAAAATGATTCCTTTGATCCTCCACTGGGAACTAACAGACAGACTGATTCGCCTCTTGCAGGAGGTTCAGGTGGCAGAGGGTTCTCTGTTGCATCATTGCTTCCAGCAGGCCACAACATCAATGCCTCTTCAAGTACATTTGGTGCATTCACCTTCACTTCTGAGCAGGCAGAAATATTAGCAATGGCTGCAAGAGCCATATTTGAACAGGACAGCCCAGGCAAGAGGACTTCAGGATGCAGTGTTGACAACCCAGCAAGTACTGCAGCCGCAGGTTGGGACCTTCCAAAAATGCAGTCAGTCCCTTCTAACAAGGATAGTGTGACTGACCAGCAGGTTAAACTGACAAAGCAAGCTGATTTACCTGTGTCAGAAACTTCATCTCAGGTCTCTGCTCGAGTTCCCCCAATTGAACCTTTAGCCAGCAGTACTACTGGCATCAGACTTCCACAGAGCATAGCTTACTTGCAGTCTCAGCCTAGTGCTGTCACCAGCCTTAATGTTAATAACCTCATCAGACCAAGCTCTAATCAACCATATCCAGGATCACCCAATCTTGCACATCAAGTTTCTGCTCCGTCGTCAGGAAGTGCTGCTGTCATGGTGACGCAGTCTTCTTCACAGGTTCCTCCAACCTGTTCTCAGCCTAATGAATATGCACCTTTAAAGAATGCTCTGATGCGGACCCATGTTGGTATAGGAATGGTTGAACGCCATCAGAAGGATATGCCAAAAAGGCCTGCCCAAGATGACCTTATTCTTCCAAACAAGCGTTCAAAACCATGCCCAGCAGGGAATGTTGCAAGAGTGGACATCAAGGCTGCAGATCACATGCAAATGATGGTTGGTCAGATGCCCTCTAGTACTTCTGCAGTTATGCCAAGAAATCACTCTGATGGTGTTGGGGCTCTGTTTTCTGGTAATACTTTCATGAGCACTGTGCTCCGCCCCACTGATGGACACTGCACTACTCAAGTTCCAACGCATGAGCAAACTCAGCCAAGTGTGGTGCACCTGCAGCAAGGACACACACAACATAATGCATCACAATCTGGACAGAACTTAGTTGGAAACCCCTACCTCAAACATCAACAACAACAAGAACAAAGACACCTTTACCAGCTTCACCATCACCTGACACAACCAGAATCTCAGATCCACAGTATTCATCAGAGAAACCTGCTGCAAGACCAGCATGTGCAAAAAAAGAGAGGAGTAGTGCGTGGTGGGCAGTCTGGACCAAATGTTGGTTTGCAGAAGCAACATCATTTGGAAAAGCAACAGCATCAGCAGCCTCCCCAGCAACACCAACAACAGCAACAGCAGCATCCTCAACAATCCCAGCAGCATCAGCAGCAGCAACAACAGCAGCACCATCAACAGCAGCAATCACAGCAACAGCAGCAAAAAGCACAACAGATTCAACAGCAGCAACAGTCACACCAACAACAGCAACAGATGCCACCACAGAATTCACACTCGCGTCATCAGCATCTTCAGCAGCAGATTCAGCAGCAGCAGCAGCACTTTGGGGCTAGACAGGACAAAAACTGTGAGGCCCAACAGGCAGGTCAGAGGGCACATCAAAACAGTCACTTGGGTCAGCCAGAGCGTTCATCTGGGCAGGATCATGGGGCTATGCAAAGACTAATGGGGTCTCGTTCAATGGAACCGCAGCAGATGACCTCTCAGGCTAGTAATTCTGTTTCACGTTCTTCGGATCTTGCTTGCACTTCATCACGCCAAGAGCGTCACCGTCTCTCTAGCTACTCAGCAGAGGCTCTGATAGGCAAGACCCCTGCTACTGGTGAACAACGTATGGGTGTACACCTACAAGCACCTCGAAGCAATGCGCAGGACCAGTCAGAATTGCGAGGCTATGTAGATTCATCACGTGGTAAAGGTAACATTACTCATAATTCTCAGAGCAGGTTACAACCTGACCATGCTAATAACACAGACTCCCAAAGAATACCAGATTGTGGACCTTTCAAGGCTCTGGTTAGTGGGCATCAGCTAAGTAACTTTGAAGTGCAAGTGTCTCGAAGTGGTGACATGTCCAGCAAGTCTGTACCTCAAATCCAGAGAGGTCCTCAGCCACAAACAGGATTTAGAATGGGGGCAGGGCCTACAGGGGATGGGCGTTCACGTGGAACATATTCGGGTCCGCATACCATTGCTCAAGGTGTGCACATTGGAGCAGGATTGACTAGAGAACAGGAGGGATGCCACCAGAGCTTTATGCAAAGCCTTTTGGCACCTCATATATCTGAACAAAATGGGCACCAAAGGGCAGCCCAGGGCTGTACCCCAGGGAGTATAGAATACAACTGCGTTCCTGGGAACTCTGCTGGAGAACTTCAGGCAAAATCTTCAAGCCCTAATTTGCACCCTGGACAGAAAGCTGCTTCCATACGTCTTGGGGACAACAACAAAGGCCATATTTCTCAGGTCAGTGCAAATTTGCATGGTCCACCTGTGAGAACAGGTCCACCGCATCCCCCAACACCACACAGCAGTTCAGACACAGGACGTACTCAAGGCTCAACCAGGTCACTCTCTGTTAGTCAACGCCCCCATCATATTGGACCAGATCCACAAAGCACAAAGATTCGTCCAGGAGATCGACCACGGTCAGGCAACTTGAGACCTGGAAATCCGTTTGAACCAGAAAATTCTTTGCCCCTTCCATCAGGTGGAGGAGTGATCCTTGGCCGTACACAAACAGGAAGTGAAGCTAGACGAAGTAGCATTGTGCGTTTCATGGCAGATGGTGCACAGGTCAGCAGTGACAATAATTTGGTGTCTGATCGGTGTGCCGTATCTGATCTCACCCAGAACTTTGGCTTTCCTTTCCTTGCTGAAGGAGGAATGAATCCACCACCTCCCATCAATGCCAATGCATCTTTCATCCCACCTGTCACGCAACCCAGTGCCTCTCGCACCCCAGCCCTCCTTCCCGTGGAACCTCAGAATACTTTACCTTCATTCTATCCTTCATATTCCCCTGCAGCTCATCCTAGCCTTCCAAGTGAGATTCCTTTACAGTATTTCTCCAACCAGATGTTTACAAGTCCAAGCACTGACAAGAGTGCCAGTGCACCACTCAACAACCGCTTCGGTTCTATTCTTTCTCCCCCTCGACCTGTAGGTTTTGCACAGGCTAGCTTCCCACTTCTCACAGATATAGCACCAATGCCAATTGCAAACTCTTCAGGCATCACGCCTCATTTATCCAACTTTAATCTGACCTCTTTATTTCCTGAAATTGCCACAGCAATGCCTCCAGATGGCTCCTCTATGCCAATGTCACCTTTATTGTCTCTTGCCAACACTACTTCCTCAGACTCAAATAAACAATCTAATCGCCCAGCCCACAACATCAGTCATATCCTGGGTCATGATGGGACTTCTGCTGTTTAAGATTTAAAGGGGATGGCCATGTGTAAAGACTTTAAATTCCTCAAAAGCAAATAAAGCGTGGAATTTTCTCAGCTCCCACATCAGGAACAATCTGGAACTATGGGGGAAAGTAAAATATTGCATTATATCTGTTAGCCTTTGGTTGGTTTCTTTTGCTATGTTTGACGATTAATTTGGGCTGTCATGGTTCTACATGATGTATAACTTGTCTTTATTTTTCTTTAGAACAGCTCTCATTGTTTCATAGAAGAATTAACATGTCTGTATATTCTTTTACTTTGTAGCAACAATAATGAAATGTGAAAGCAAAAAAAAAAAGTTATGATTTTTGCATTTAATGCTACATTAGATATACCTGAGCTGTTTTGTAATGTATCTGTTGGTTTTCAAAGGTTTTAAAATATTTTTTCCATCTGTAAAATGTTTCTGCTGCAGAATATCATTCCAGAAGAACTTTCACTTATTTATGAAAATTTATGTGTGGACTGTAGATATTTGTAAAAAATTGAAAAGTTATTAAAGTTTCTAATCTAATCTAAACTGAAATGTTTGTGACCTGTTGATGTGGTTGGCAAAAAAACAACCTTTTTTGTTTTTAGTCCCTGATTGCTTGTTTTAGCATGTTGAATCCACCAGATGTCAGTACCTTTCAAAGATTTCTTCACTTATTCGGGAAGCTCTGTTTACAATGGTCAGTGGTTATTCTGCTATTTACTCTACTTTTGTAAATTGAATAGTATCATGATCCTGAAACCAGCTGTTTAAAAGTAAAAAAGTGCCCCAAGTAACTGTTAAACTGCAAACTAGCACTTTTGTAAGTATAAAAGAAAATTAAAAACAGTGTACAAATACACATTGATATCAATCATGCTCAAACACTATACCGTCAAATGTGTTACTGAAAGTACAAACATAAGAATGAAAATGACATCAAAAAGTATGATTTCTTTTTGCTTTATTTACAGGCAATAGTGCTCAATCCATGTAACCATGCAGCTACACTTCTAGAATATGTTGGAGATCGATCATTTCCTTCATGTTTTGTGTTTATAACAGTGGGAGGAAGCTAATACTGATGCAGGAGAGCGGCAGGTCTCCAAGAGTAAAAGTACAACTGTACAAGCAGACTACGTCAAACCAGTTTAAAATAAAAAAAATTAGCATACTGCAGGTAGGCGTGTTCAATTTAAGAATGTCTCGCATCCAGGCTACTGACACAAAATAAATACCTACAATATATGGTCTCTTTTTCATAGTCAATATTACTACACACAGAAAGCATATACTTTGCATATATTTGTTAATGATGAAAATAGATAAATCTTAGTAACATATGTACAACGCTGTAAAACACTACCGACAAGATCCACACCACTCAAAATACCAAAAAACCGAGGACGCACCTGGAACAAGTTACAATCAAAAGGTTCTTGAACTGTTTATTTGTTGTGTGTTTCTGAGTATTTAAACCTCACAGTAGAGCCTACATGCCAAAAAGCAACTGAATGTGTGAATACACCATACTGTGCATAAAATATGCACACACGGCGTACATTTTCTATTTTACATATTTTTGATGCAAAGCGTTTTTAAACCGTCAACTGTCCCCAATTATGACATTCATAATGAATGGATCATATTCATGCCATAAAAGCATTATATTTCCCACTAGCTGTACTTCAAACATCAGCAGATGCTTGCCAGTGGAAAATCTGGAGCTTATTACTGATACTGTATGTATGGTGCTGAGGTGTCAGGTTGTTCGTATCTCACATGAGGATCATTTATACAGCATGCTTATAAGAAAGTCCTGGTGGTAACAGACAAACATACCAAAATATGTATTATATCTGATATAAACAACCTATATATATATTGATATATATATATATATAGACATTCTAAAAAACTATGTACAAATACATAAATATATAAATATAGCATCTGTTATACAAAAATAAATATTTTCTAATTTTTTTCTAGTTTTCTTTTCTACAGCTTCATCCATCTTTTGGGTCATGTGTCCCTTGTTCCTCAAGAAGTTTCGTGTTCTGAATTGCTCCCGCTTCCTGTTGCTCGGCATCTTGGAGCAACCGGTTTATGCCTTCATTAACTGTTGTTAACAGGGACAAGTCTGTGGGGAAAAACATTGCATTTAGACAACTTTTACAAAAGAGTCAAATATTTACAAAATACTTGCAGGTGCTTTTACATAAAGTAACTGAACATACCAGCAGTGAGCTCTCCTTCCACGTGAACTGCTTCAGGTAGGGAGTGATCGGCCTGCGTGGAATCCGGACTCTGAGATGGCTGTGCAGGATCCGATAAACTAAGGATGTGCGAATCATCGGGCACACAGCAACCCTCTTCAGGACAACCAGGCACACTAACAACAAGAAAAAAGTTCAATTATTTACCTTAAACCTAACCGTAACAGTTGCATTTGCAACATTTACTTTCATGTATTAGAATTCTTACCCGTTACAGTAATTGTGGATATGCGGTTGCTGATTGGGAAGTTTCTGAGGCAACAATGCATCACATTCCAGTTCATAGCCAGCATCCTCCTACAAGAGAGACAAGAGTTTCAACATGAGTGTAATGCAATATCTTCATTCACTGGCCTACAACTGCAACTGAAGATGTTTATTACCCTTACAACTACTGTGCTGGACATCACAAAACATGGAGTAGGTGATATACAGACAGACATGATTAACTGGTAGAAAAGTTCGACTGAAGTTGCTGTGCTGCATGGTCACAAGAACTTAATGTTATCTCAAGTTGTTAAGCATTTTGGTTTAAAAATGAGTGATTTTAAGCCAATGAAAGACAATCAGCAGTGAAAAAGAACTATGTATGTGTACATGTAACAGTATGTTGGATCTGGGCAGCTCTTGAAGTGAGAGCAGCCTAATATTCCTGCTGTCTATCATTCATGTTTTGATATTAACAGATTTATGATTTAGGACTTATCAGTGCTTTACTAAGCACCATTCAAAGCATCACAATTACCTGGCGTCCAGGAAGGCCCTGTGTAGTGTGTTTCCCGTTGGGAATGTATTCGCCTTTTGGAGCATAGACAGTGTGGGCAGGAGTCAGGTGGGGGTCTACAGGACAGGGTCGACCAAGAGCCAATCCCTGCAGAGGTACCATGGTGTACTGGCATGGAGAAACTGTAGCTGCCAATGTTGGAAAGCGCATGTCTAAAGTTTGTTCTGAAATAAAAAACACAAAATTGAGCGTCTTTCTATCCAATCATTGGTTTCATAATGAGGTTTTCGTGTTTCTATAAGTGCACTTACTTTGTTTGGCCCAAACTCTCCACAGACAGATGGGGATGAAGGCCACGATGATGAAAACAAACGCTCCGAGAAACACAATGAGGTAAGGAAGATCACCAGGGCGGGAAACTGGGTTTCCTGGATGTTCGGGCCTGGACGACACGGTCTCTGGGGGTGTGGTCCTCTGGTGAGGGCGAGCTGGAAGTACACACAGATGTTCACACTTAAGATCTGTGTTGTCAGAAAAGATCTTTTTTCTAGAAGTTGGCTGAGGTGCAGTTCGCAATGAGATTGAGAGGAAAAGGACACAAACCTTTAGTTTCCATAATGACGACATTTCCGAACTCACTCTCGCCTCCTTCGTTGAAACACTGCATTTTAATGTCGTAAGCCGTCTCGGGCTGTAGGTCAGTAATTGAATGCCAATATCGGTCACCTAAAAGAGCATCACATGATTACATTTCATATTTCATTGATATGTAGTTGAACACGAAAGAATAAAGAGAGGGCACAACTTACCTTCCACTATGTCTTTTTTGTAGTCACTGTCATTGTCGCTATCGGTGGGTCGGTAGAAGATGTAGAAGCCATAAATGGGAGTGTTATTGACCGGTGAGTACTGTAGAAAGAACAGAAATATTTAGTTCAAGGTCTGCAAATGCCATTCTGTCAACAAACAGCTTACATTTCTTGAACTTGGCCATCAAAAAGTGCTTAGGAAAGAAGATTCTTACCGTCCACTTCAAAATGATTGTGGTCTCATTGATGGCTTCATTATAGGTGATGTAGGGTCCATCGATGGGACGTCGGTTTGGTGGACCACTGCCCACCACTGTGTAGGCTTTAGAGGGAGCGCTTGGTGGACTCTCTCCCAACACATTAACGGCAAAAACTTTGAACTTGTATGATATTCCTGCAAATTCAATGGAAAGAAAAACACAAAGTCAACTTCTCATGTGTTCAACTCAATGAATTATTTAACTACATTACATTCTATATTTTTCTATTTCAATGTGGAATCAAACTATTTTATAGTACTTTTCTTTTGGTAACAGTTTATTCATTTCATTTATAAAAGCACTAAATAGTTACTTCTACATTAAATTATATATAAAAAAAAACATTATTAGAAAAATGTGTCCCCCAAATCTCGTCAACTCTGTTACTAAACCATTTTTTTCAGAATTGTATAAGTTACAGGAAATGATGTTACTTTCCGTCACTGATCCGCAGCACTGAAAAATATCTGTGCCCTCTCTGAGAAAAAAATTTAATCTAAAAACATTTTAAAGAGTTATTCTTTAAAATGTCAACTCTGTTACCATAATATCAAAAGGAAGACAGAATTTATTATTGATCTCACACTGGGATATTTAAAGATCTTTTAATCATGTTTTCATTAGTGTCATGTTTTCTTAGCATTTATGTCAGCAAGTAAAAATATAACAAAAAAAAAAATAAACTAAAAATGTCAACTATTGTCTCTATTGTAAGTCTACCTAGGTAACAAATTTGACGCTGACAAAAGGGGACACCAAATGTACCCGCATTTATAAAATGAGTCATATATATATTTATTTTATTTTTTTTTTTGGACTTGACTGGTTTACTTATATTTACATTTTTGGCAATTAATACAATCCTAGTGATCGCTATCAGCCACTGAAAACCTATCAACTGATCATCTTCTTCACTGATATGAATCTCACCTTTCTCCAGGTCTGTTATCTCGACAGATAGGCGAGACGGAGGGATGTTGTTCACAGCCACCTTCCAATCTCCACTGTCTTTCCTCAATTTCTTGTACTCAACACGGAACCACTGGATGGGGAATCCGCGGTTCCCGCGAGGGATCCACGTCACATAGGCAGAAGTCTCTGTGGCCATGGAGACAGTGGGCCTGTCTGGGGCTTCTGGGGCTGGAAAGACAAAAAAATAAAAAATAAATCAATAAAACAACAAAAGCTTGCAGTGAGAGTGTGTATACATGCACACTGTACACACACAGACACTAGCACATAACACACTTACTGTAAGCTCATCCTTCATTTGTGATTGAAAGAAATCAAGAGAACAGTCATGTTAGCAATTTTTTTCTTAGTTGTTTTAATATCACAGTTTCTCAGTACTTTACTGCAGCAAAAGTATACTCACGCAAGAGACGAGGTGGCACCACTGGTGTTTTTTGGGGGCCTATGGGTCCTCCTCGTCGCCCTGCAGAACAACATTAAAGAAACATTTTTTATTTCCCTACTTGGTTATTTTTATATAAATTATTATATATATAATAAAAAAGAATAAAGAGTGCCATTGTCTACATAAATCTTAATCCAAATTCTTAGGCATAAATGACTTTACATTTCAAACCGATATTTTTTGCTAATTAATTTAGTTATTTGTAAAGTATTCAAGCAATATGCAGGATATATTGGTTATTAAAAATAATAAATCCCTTCAAGGAGATGCAAGTTTATTTAGCGATTAATTTTCAAAAATCACAGCAGATGGGTAATCTTGAAATAGACATACATTTGCCTGTTCTAAAAGTCATCATCGCAGGCTGCCCAAGTCCAGCGCAGTTCATAGCGGCCATCTCCACTTCATAGAGGCTGGCGGGCTGCAGTTTGGTCAGTGTAAGCTTGTGCTGGGAGCCTGAAATGGTGTTAGTGGTCCACTCTCCGGGAGATTCTCCAGCCTATGAGAGAGAAAAGTACACAGAATGAGTCACGTGGCAAACATACTGTAAAGTGAAATATAGCAGACCCCAGCGTAAGAATGAACTGAGCGGTGTTGTACCTTTCTGTACTTGACGACATACTCCAGCACTGGGGCTCCTCCATCATGACGGGGTTTCCAGGTAAGTTCATAGTAGTCGGCCTTTCCTGTGCGTGGCTGACTCAGGATGACTGGTGCTTCAGCAGGGGAGACTCTGATCTCAGAGCAGTCGAAGGACAGCACAGCACTGGTGGCCACAGGCTTCAACGGTGGCTGCTCCCGCAACACCTTATCTGGGCTCAGCGGTCGAATCAGGGGCAGCTTACCTGACCGTGAGGGCACTGAAAGACGGCAAAGTAGAACTTTTTTTATGTGGAAAACACTTCTATAATCACTAAAATACATTACAAGTATATGCATTATATATTGGGCAAATTTATTTAAATTAAATATATTTATATTTGTATATTTTAAGTAAATATATGCATAAATTATGGTATTATATGCAATAAAATTTTAATTGTATTAATTAATATTACTTTTTATTATGCTGCAAATTGTAAAGTATGATTTATTCACTTTACAAAAAAACAAAAATTACTACTAAAACATTAACGTAAATTAAATTAAATGTAATAACACACACATATACATATACATTATATATATATATATATATATATATATATATATTTATTATACTAACACAAATCTTATTGCATTTTATTTATTTAATACATTTAGAACTATTTTTATTCTCTTGTAATTAAAATTAAAACTGATATTTTATGTATTCTTAATTATGTTTATGTAAAGCACTATGAATTACCATAGTGTATGAAATTCGCTATATAAATAAAGTTGCCTTGACTAATATTAAAAATAGAAAAATCATAAAATTAATACAAACAATTATAATGAAACATCATATTGATTAATAATATTAAGTTTTACAATTTTATTCATGTTAACTACTAACTTTATAATTTTTATTATAAAAAATAATCATTATATATTATTATATATATATATATATATATATACACACATTTATATTACTACTACTACAACAACAACTACTAACAGTAGTAAAAATATTAATGATAAAATTAATAAACTTAATAACTAGTTTATTTATTAAGTTTATTTATATTGTTTTATTATTTAATTAAAAACTATTATGTTTTATTTGTAGTAGTATAAATAAATGTACAGTACAATAATTTGTATACATTATTTAATTATTAAATAGTTTCAACAAATAATATCAACATTATTATTTTTTAATGAAGTATTATACCTGTCGGGGCAGTAAGGAGTCTTGTGGCTGCCTGTGAGCTGCCCACACCGTTCTCTGCCATGCACTGGTACATGCCATCATCCTGCGGCCCAACGTTTAGCACACGCAGCACCTGTGAGGACAGCCGATGCCGAGGTGATGCACTCAGGAGCTGAGCGTTGTGGAGCCACACCACGGTGGGCGAGGGCTTGCCCCTCACCTGACAGCTGAAGCGCACATTGTCTCCCCATGACACGTCCTGCTGCTGCAGCTCCACACGCACCTGGGGAGGCTCTGAAAGACAAGAGCAAAGAGTCTCAGACAGGTGTATGTCACAACATCAGAACAAATGCTGAAGCATGTTGATGGTTTAAGAGCACAAAGCATGAGTGCTGTTTGTGATGGCATGCTGCCGCAGAGGAGTCTGGGATAGACTGAGTTCTCTCACCCTCTTCCAAAACTTGATGGTTGGCTGCTAGTGAATCAGCTCAAGCTCATTAGAGCAGCAGCAAGAGCGGCTTAATTAATCACAGCTGCCGTGAGACTAGCCCACAAAAACAACCTCATCAATGTCTCAGAAACTCAATCCTACACACACTCACAAACTCGCTCTTTCTGTTCAGTAAATGTACTGTGGGTTCATTTGGTTGCTTATTATTAACCAAATTTCTCTCTTGGTCTGATTTATTACCTTAAATCAGCGTTAAATTACTGGTAATTGAAATTGTGCCATGACCTACATAAAATGTTCCACCACTGCCCTGCTTCCTGCTTTACTATACTACACTTCATGTCAGATAATGTATTGGGTATCAGTTTGATTTGAAATATGAATTGATTTAAAAATATATAACTATGAAGCGTAACTATTCATAATAATCTTGGGGTCAGTAAGACTTTTTAATATTAAGTATTCAACAAGGATGCATTAGTTTTAGTAATAGTGACATTTATAATACAACAGATTTATATTTCCAATAAATGTTATTCAACAAAATATCTTGTATCATGTTTACTGAGAATCAAATCAAAATATTATAAGGATCGCGTGACACTGGAAAAATGGGTGCTGGAAATTCATCACAATAATAAATTTACATCTTTAAATATTTTATTAATATAAATTCTTTTATTAACATAAGTAGTAAATTTAAATTGCGTTCATAATTCAAAATACTACCGTTTTTGCTGAATTTCTACTGAATTTTTGCTACTTAAATAAATAAACTGTCTTTTGTATATTAATGACTGGTAATTATGAGTGCCATCAAACGATTAATTGTTCATATTCATAATACATTAGCTAAAATTAATATATACAACTTGCCCACTTAAAAATATTGCATGCATGTTAGCATGCATGTAAAATATTAATGCATGTATAAATCGATTTAATTTAGATGAATAAATGCTGTAAAAGTTTTGTATCCTCATCATACCTAATGCACCAATTAATAGTGTATTGTAAACATTTGATGGGCATTAACATATGACTCCTACAGCCTCATAGCATGTGACTCTTCCTCTCTTAACATTCATACTCACCGAACACCTGCACGTCGTACAGCACCCTCGCAGAGCTGGCAGAGCCGATGCCGTTATCAGCGTGACACACATAAGTGCCTGAGTCGCTTTCGCTTACGGCATCAATCAACAAGTTGCTAAGCAAGAAGCGGGTGTTGTTATGATTTTGCAAGTCCAGACCATCCTTAGCCCATGTGACATGTGGAGTGGGAATGCCGCTGGCCACACACTCAAGCACGAGCCGCTGGCCTTTATTCACCATAATAGACCGAGACGCAGGTGGGTAGATGATGCGTGCGGCCTCAGCTGTCGAACCTAGACGGGATGATACGTTTTACTCATTTTCATTTACACAAAAATGTGTTTGTGCGCATGTTTGCTGGTATCCACTTACGTCGTATTCTAAGACGGTCGGTTGAGGTGGAGGTTTTTACTTCCTGGGTGACAGGGTTGTAAGCAGCACATTTGTAAGGACCCTCGTCATCCCGTGTAGCATTGGCTATCTGGAGGTTTCCTGACGGCATGATCAAGTAATTCCCTGGGACACAATCAGAAAACCAAAGATTGGCATCATCAAAGGAGATTTGGCTAGTATAAACAGATTTGTCGACAGAATCTAGTTTAAGAATCTGCAACATTTCTTAAGTCTATGCTGTGATCTTTACTACATCTTAAGTAAATATATGAGCAGCAAGAGTAACTGCAACAAAAACAACCATGCTAGCAGTCAGCGCTTTGTTGAGTGGACAAGACTAGACAACACACAAAGACTTGATGACTCTCAACAAGGCAAGAGCTGTCAAACACACAAATACCAGAATCAACTAGTGTTCATTTCAAAATTGGCAGCAATAACTGATGCAAATCATATTTGAATTCAAATGATGTGGATTGTAACAGACCTAATGGTGTCTTAGATAAAACAGAGTTTCAATTTTAGCCATAAATGTGAAGTACACAATAGAGTTAATATACAGAGTATGCTACAGCTCAAATGTTAATGCGGTTACATGTTACTTTGCATTGAATTATGCATAATTATATGCAAGTAACACTAAAGTAAACCCAAACCCCAATCCTAACCATAGAGTTAGTATATGTAGTTAAGTAATATTACTCAGTACTTATACATAATATATAATTACACTGTAACAAGGACACCTTGAAATAAAGTGCAACCATTAAACTGGACGTGTAACAACTAAGGTAGCTACCAAGAAACATGACAATTTAGTTTGCTTATGAACATTGTCTTTAGTAGGTGTAAAAAATTACTGTAAAAGAAAAATAGCAATTATAGCACCTCTTGTGGCAAAGATGAGAAAGCAAACGTGAATGAAACTTTCTTTGCTCATTTACAATCATGTACTAAAAAAAAGAGCTGCTGTTCTAGGGCTGCATAGTTCATTTATTTTCTGATTGCAATAACAATTATGTAATTGCTCAAAGCAATGGTATTAACATAATTTAGTCTAAATTGTGATCATTGTAATTAATTATCAAAATTACAAGGGAATTAAGTTAATGATTTAAACTTTTTATTTTCAATTAATTGACTACAATCTTGTGAAAATCAAGCATGCTGAGGCTCCATATTAGTTCCTAATAGTAGTAGTAGTGAGTAGTTCTTAGGGCCCTTAATTAAGATCAACAAATCAATCCATCAAGTAGTTAAGTGTACCTTTAGAAGTCTCCAGCCACTCCTGTTTGACACTGTATCGGACCTGAGCTTTGGGTTGACTCTCAGGTAGATGGCACTCGATCACTGCTGTGTTCCCTTCATCCACCTCAATCTCCTGCTGGTCATCTGGCTCAAAATCACGCAGCTCTGCGCGCAAACACACAAGAACGATCAGTTTTTCATCCATATAGCATGTACACTAAACCAAGAAAAGCAAAAGAAATCTCAAAAGTCCAAGTGTTGGTTTTGAGCATTTCGAGGTTGAAAGCCTCTTTGTATTTCATTCAGGAAACCGAGACGCTTAAGAGTGCATATGCTTAGGACTTTTACTGGGATATCAAGTGGGCAGACACCCAATAGCTCTGAAAAACAGAGACAGAAAGTCTAGCTTCCTTAAGCTCAAGCCAGCCCAGGCTAAAATGAGGTCAAAGGCTAAAGGTCAGTCATCTCTTGAGTTTCAAAAGGAGGAAAAGCAGTTTGGATTGCAATAAAATGGAATAAGTCTGTCTAAGTGAGACTGTGTCATTCTGTGAAGGGAATATTTTCCAAAGGCAGATGGGGAAAATTGCACAGCGCTGTCCTGAAAAAATCCCCGATCTTAATCAAATATCTCTCCAACTGTTCATTACTCCTCTCACAAATCACATCGTTTTATTGTTCTCCAGAGTTTAGTTATATTTCTTGGCGTCTGATACGTCTCGAAGTTATGTACAACAGAGCCAAAAGATCTGTGAGGTAAAGATTAAAAAAAGCTCTTTGTTAAGTATTCCTGGAACCGAAGACAATACAATGATGGATGAGATGAGCGCTTTAATAATCAGCATCAGATAAACTCTTTGACACCGGCTGCATCTGTACTCTGAAAGTGATCAACGCTCGGTTTTTGAAGTGAAATAGCTTTTTGAAATCATTTCTTGGAAGACGAGATTTCCAGGATATGAGCCTGAGAGCAGGGTGGAGTTTGTTTTGGGGTGGAGGTTTGGTGGGGGGGGCGATCCATTTGCTAAATCAATCAGGGTCTTTTTACAGCCCACTCCTGCCAGCATCCCCCACCAACCCACACCTCTCCTACATTCCTCAGTGCACACCTTTAACCCCTCCTCTGACTGCCTACCTCTCCTTAAAACATTCCTCCCCCTCCTCAGGTGTGCGAGAAGGGTAAAAAGTTTGAAGGCTGTATGTTTTTTTTTTATGAGCTCCACAATTTACATCTCTTCCTCACACTGCATACAAGTCATATGGACTGCATTTAAACCGTTTTACGGTGAATGAATAAAAGAACAGTGGCAGAGTACAAGTAAAAACTGTGAAACAAATGTTTATATGCTTCTAATATGTTTGTGAGTGCATGCGAGGAGGTAAAAGGTGAATGTGTGATTTGTTTGCGTGTATGCGGTAAATTCTGTGTCTCCTGGAGAGCAGGGAATGCTGGGAGCCATTCAGGATTAATAGTATTTATAAAATAGATTAGACACGTTTCCAACTGCACTTGGCGATGCTTTCATACATGCTGCACGGTTACTTAGCATTCATCATTTTTATGTCTAGGGCCGCTGAGCCTGTGTGTGTATGAGCGCTCATGTTCGTATAACACATACTGAGACGATAGCCTGTGGAATATCGCTGGGCAGGCTATGTGTAGCCCTAAAAGACGACAAAGAAAAATAAGTTCGCCCAAGAGTTTACTGAGAATTAGTTACGCCATGTATTAAAAACATATGTGAAGAGGTGTGTGTTTTGTGCGCGAGAAAGAGGGAAGAAAAGGGGAGAGAGTGCCGAAGGAATGTTTCTTGGCTGGAAGGACACGGGAGGCTCACTTGTCTGTGGAGGAATTTAAGAGGAGAGTTTGAAATAATGCTCAGGCAGGCAACGGCCTCCCCGGTGGGAGACGCTTCTGACGGGATTCTTACTGAGACGGATACCAGGGAGAGCCAAGCTCTTTCACAGAGCAAAAACAAATGGGCAGAGCTTTGAAATATGGAGATGTGAGACAACTACAGGCCTGCAATCACACGCAGCGGCCTCCCCGAGGAACCGTCCAACCCCTGGCTGACTAAGGGAGGAGGTCTTTATTAAATTAGTGTGAGGGGCCGATGTGGGATCATCAGAGACGGGGGGCCCCAGCTAAGAGCTTGCATCTGCGCGCCCCTAGCCTTTGACTTTTAATTCATAGTCCTTATCAATTACATCTCGCAAATGTACGAGAGTCGAAGTTAACTGAGGGAGAAAACAGATGAGCTTTGAGAGAACTGAAATCCAATGCACCATTAAATGCTAGACTTTGAGAGAGGGGAATCGAGGGGGTTGGATGATGTAAAGCATGCCTGCTTTGGGGAGGTGAAGATGGTGTCAAGAATCTCATGTCGCGTCTCATCTTGACAGAAGATCCTGCCTCAACTAGTCCTGCCAAACCTACACTGCTCACACTATCACACAAACACGCATGCATGAACACAGCTCTTCAGAATTTCATATGTGGGACATCTTCACACAGTTTATAAAAATAAAACTTAATAACTTGGCATTTTTTATTATGTAAAAATAAGCAAAAAAAAATGGGGAGTTCAGCTCGAGCACTGCTGCGATTAAAGGGATAGTTCACCCAAAAATGACAAAATTCTATCCATAAGTACCCTCTTATGGACTATTTTAACAATCTCCTTTCTACCTTTCTGGGCCTTGAACGTAGTAGTTGCATTACTGTCAAAAAGCTCTTAGATTTCATCAAAAATATCTTAATTTGTGTTTAGAAGATGAACAGATGTGTTACAGGTTTGGATCAACATGAGAGTAAGCAATTAAATTACAGAATTAACATTTTTGAGTGAACTATTCCTTTAAAAGGGAGATAAAAGAAAGATTTTAAGACTTTGTTTAATTTTTCACTTAAATTATAATAATATGATTTGTAATGAAAGTGCTGTAATAGGTTTCTGAGTCTAACATTACTGCAAAAATACAGTAAGAAAAATAGTTATTCTAAAATCTTATACCAAATTAAATTAACCCCAAACTTTTAAATGCTAGTATATGCAAAAAATTTAAAAATTCACACCTTTTCTTTTTCTGTCTCGTTCTGTTTTGTCTTTGTATATGAAAAGAGGGAAGCAGTGGAGAACAGGGAGGAGGCCCTTCACTAATGGGGCCCGTGGTTCACCCGTACACACACGCACAGGCATTATGGTGGGTCACGTTACACGCCCCTTCCCGTGCTCCAACACTGACTAATTTAGGGCAAACACACACACACACTAGCAGTACAGCTGCCACACAACCACACACAACAGAGCCCTTTGAATTCAGCAAAGAAAAGTTCACAACACTGTGTGTAAATATATATATATATATATAACAAATGAAAGCGTGTGTACTCACTAGCTGCAGTAACGTTGGCCGGCACGCTAGCGCAGGACCCGACGCTGGTGGTGGCCACACACTGGTATCTGCCCACGGTGAGGTTAGTAAGGGAGGGGATGTAGAGTGAACCAGGCCGCACCAGCACTCCCAGTTCTGCGTCGCCACCAGTTGGCAGCTCTCTGCTGTTCAGACGCCAGCTGATGTTGACATGGTTCGGCAAGGCGCTGCAATGCAGCGTCACGCTGCCCCCCAGTTTCTGCACCACAGAAAGAGGCTCCTCAGTGAAGACTGGGATGTCATCTAAAAAGAGAGATAAGTCATAATAATGACAAATAAATATATCAGTCAACCTGGCCTGATCTGAACTCAGCTTGTTTTAACTCAAATGAAGCCAACTTTATGATGTTTTGGTGGGAACAGGTCTTGTAACAGATGGAGAAAAACCAAGACGTCAGAAACCCACCTCTAACAGCTGCACTATCCTGCAGGCAGCACAGCAGCGCACCCAGGGCACACAGCACTCGAATCTTCCGCTTTCTTTCCCAGGGTATCCAATCCAATATCCCAGACATCTTCCATACACTACCCCTGTGAGAGAGAGCAAGAAAGATAAAGAGGTCATCAGCTGAAACTGAAAAAAAAAAAAAACATTGTGCACGCGAGTATAGTACTAAACCTACACACTCACAACCCACAACCTGGGTCATACAGTTGCCAAAAACAAGAAGAGAGACCAAATTTAGAGTCAAATCCATTTAGTCAGGAGCCAAACCCGGAGTAAAGTCAGAAAGAAATTATATTATATAATTATATATATATATAATAGTTTCACTATATTTTTGATCAAATAAAAGAAAGTTTTATTAAGACTTCTTTCAAAATGAAATGAAACATTTTATTACTGATCCTTCAAGAAGCTTTCCTAAACCTTGGTCCACTTTAAGGGTGCAAAAATGGCGTTCTGCTACTCCTGAAACAATCTTTCCTTACAAGTTCACAGAACACATGCTGAAACACACAAGCGCTTGAACCCACATCCAGCAGGAAGAACTGTTGAGACGGGTGCCCGGATAAGAAGAGGGGGAATTCTGAGCCCCTCACTCAGGTGTAACCGATACAGGCGGGTTCAAAAGAAACAGACCTGGGCCTGCACACAAAGGACAGTGGGGTGGGGGTGATATCATTTGTATTTTCTGGAAATACTGAGTAGTGTAATGTGATCCCCACAAAGACACAAACCGAGGGAGAATGAGCAAGCGGGAGAAAAAGAGTAATGGTTAGTGTATTAACAGTTAATGCAGGAAAGGGAGCGTTTCTCTCCCTTGACTCTTACTGCCAAGTTCGCCAAATTCTTTCCTGTCAGGTTAAACTAACAACTTCCCGTCAGGAGGAGGAGGGTGGTCCATTGCTCCCAGACTGCAAATCTCTCGCTCTCTCTCTCACACACACACACACAACTCTACTCCCATCAATTGTAAGTAATGATTAATGAAGCCTCACAGAAAGATTGAGAGCTCAAACATCTCTAGAAAAAACCCTGCAAAAATAAATGAAGTCTGCGTTTTGGGATCTGGAGTTGTTTTTCTGGAGCTGGTGGGTACATAGCCATTAGCTATTAGCCAAACTCTGCTTACAGAATAGAATGTGTGCCATTTACAGACTTTGGGGTTGGCCCTAAATAAATGTTTTTCCGTTTCCAAAACCAGAAATAAACAAGTTATGCTGTCTGCATAACGCTGCAGAGAGATGTTATTTAGTCTGACTGATTTGGAAATGTTGGACTCATCATTTTAATTACCATACGTGTTAAAATGCTGATGGATTCTGCTGTCCGCTACAACATTAGCTTGTTTGTTTCATGTCTCTGAAGTGGAAACGACGTGACGCTGATTCCAGGCACATCGGGTAGCTAAGACCATACTGACCTAAGCAAACACACAACTAGTTTCTACCACTTTAAGTGAACACTTGGTCAGGTTCTTCATGTTTAGTCATCAGCTTTAATCAGGTAAATGATTGGTTGATGTTACTGCTCTTTTATTTACTATTGCTAAAATGTCTGAGACTGATTGCAATTATTAAGAACAGTAAAACCACAACTGGTGACACTGCTGTTAATACTACAACTACATCCATTATTACTATTGCAGGTGTAAATGATTGTTTTAGTTGTGTTTTAACCACAGCCAGAGACTGTGAGGGGTGGAAGTACAGTCAGGTGCAGATGTGTATACATGCGTGTCAATCAACCGATTAAACACTGAAATGCTTTACTGGTCAAGAACACAGTTCAGATTAGAAGTAGCTCTTAAAATAGTTCCACTATCAAAAAAAAAAAAAGTAAATAAGAAACATTTAAAAACATTATTCTCTCAAAAAAATATATCCTTCCAAGTTAGCTAGTTTTTTACTTTGCCATATATTAAAATCAAATGTCAGGTGCTGTTAAGTATCTGAGTAGCAGTCAATTAGCCTGTAAAACATTAAAAATGCATTTCAACAAACGTTCAACGAACAAAAACTGTTGCAAAGCATTTTTTTTTTTTGAGTTGAGAATATAGTTCAGATTTGAAAGTAGCCCTGTGTTTTTTCTAAAACATATTTAGCCTAAATATATTCAAAATGTTACATTTGTATGCAATATTTTAAATATCAAGCTTAAGAAATAAGTGATGACCACAAGCTAATTCCCACTAAATCTCATACGTGACCCTGGACCACAAAACCAGTCTTAAGTCGCTGGGGTATATTTGTAGCATAGTACATAGTATGGGTAAATTACAGATTTTTTTGCCAAAAATCCTTAGGATAGATATCGGATATAGGATATCCTCTAGATATTCATACAATTGCATCTATGTCAAATATTGCCCTATCCATCCAAAAACATACATCAATGGGAAGCATATTTCTTCAGTTTTTCAGATAATTTTGGAAAATCAACACTTATGACTGGTTTTGTTGTCCAGGGTCCCAAATATTAACAAGCAAGCTAACTTTACAGAGTCTGTAACAACAACCTTCGATTCCTCACAAACTACCAAAAATCTTTATGTATGTGATGCATAAAAACATACATGTAGAACTGATATGATTATGCAAATACCAGCTCCATCAACAAACCTAAAACCATTATTATTGATGAGCCTCATCAATCCCACTGGATTTTGAAAACCAGGCTACATGTTTGCATCAAATACACTACAGCATCTACTCAGACTGTCAAGCTCTGTGGAGCCCATAAAGCTCTGCTGTCAACAGGAACAGGACAGCTGCCCTATAGGTTTAAACAAGGCGGCAATAACGTCTCCTTGGCTGTTAAACCACCTGTCTCAGGCGTCGGAAGTTATCCCCTTGAACACACACACTTCACTCAGACACATATGCGCATGTCATCGCCTGCTCTGAGACAAACACTTCACATTCATATCAAGTCACAACTGTAACAGGAAATAATTCATAGTGCTGCCATTTTCCTTCTTCACCAACAATGCACAGGCAGGGGGAGTCAAACAATACTGTAAGCAGAAAAAAGTGCTGCCGTATAAGTATGTGAGCCCTTTAGAGAGCAGAGATTGCATTGATCTGAGCATCTGGATAAGAGCTGTACAAAGGCATGTGCGTTTAGACTCTGTTTATAGGAGAAAGGGAGAAAGAAAGAGAGACAAAAAGCATAATACTAAAGTGACTTCATAATGCCTCTTTGTCACTAAATGGAGTCCTTTCTTCTAGGGCCACTCTGGTCACTATTGTCCTCCAGCCTGTGTGAAATTCATTTTGACAACCCTACTAATTGGATAAAACCGCTCTCGGCCGCCCGTGGGCCTCCCTCGTACCGTTCACATTCCATCTGCTTTCTGCACAGAGGGTGTAGAAGAGTAACGAGGAGGCAAGGGGAGGAGGTGGGGTTTAGCTCCTTCTGAATATTTATCACCCCTCTCTCCCTTCACCCTATTTATGTCCTTCAGGCCCCCCCGACATATCCTCGATTCTCCAAACATCACAATACCCCCCCTTTAGATAAACACATGCGGTGTCAAGTGTGAGGAGTGCTGGGTTCAACTGCCCGCGCGGGCCCATGGCCCACAATGCCGCAGCGCATATCTGCCATGCGGGAGGCCCGTTGCTCCGGGCGACGGTAACAGGCAGAACGCACCTTAATAGAGTGGAGAGTCATTGTAAAGCAGTGAGCCGGTGCACGGACAATAACCCTACGGCCCCCTGTGAAAGGAGAGACGTTTCTCAGAACGGCCAGAGGAAGAGCTGATGGGGGCAGCTCAATGGACAAGTAAGGGTTGCAGTTTTGGGCTGGGGGGAGTTGGAGAGCCAAAAGTGGTTAGTGGATGTGGGGGTGGGTGTAGGGGGGGGATCTAAGCTTCAGGGATCCAAATTAGAGAGTGGATGTCAACTGGTGATTGACCGAGGAGGGGGGAATTCGAGAGCATGGTTGAAGTTTGCTGGCCATTTGGCTGAAATGGAGAAAGTACAGCTCAGAGGGAACTTTACTAAAATTCTGGCCTCTTTACAGATTAAAAACACACTCTTTAATGTTCTGCAAACAGAATAGCACATGCTCTGCAATGGTGGATGTGTGTCTGCAATTTGAACCAGCATTTTGACCAAACTTGAACTGATAAAAATACAAACGTTTTTTATGTTTCTAAATGAAGTGCCTTAGGTTGCGTTTCAACTCCAACTCTTTAGTGTCACATTATCCTTCATTATCATTTCTTGCCCAAGAAACATTTCTCATCCATACCAACATCAAAATGTTACCCTGCTCCATATTTTTGTAGAAACCAAATAACCAATCCCTTTTTTCTGAGATTTGTTTGATAAAAATTGCAATGTGTTAAATGTCACTTTCGAACTGTTACGTTGGCCAGCTGGAGTGCCCTCGAACTCCATCAAAGGATGTGTGCTCGTTCTTTGGATATTGTTTGCCAATCGACCCACCCTTGCTTCTGTATCGGACTATTCTTGTGTTTGCCTGCACCATTCCTGTTTGCCGTTGTGCTCTTCCCTGCCTGTATGACCGTGTCTTTAAATATAACCCTGGATTTGGATCCATCCATCTCAGTCTCCTTCGCCACACTAACCAAGCTAAATAAAAGTATACATTTTTTTTTCAAAAATAAGTAAATCAATTACGAACTCCAAACATATACACTAAAAAAGCAGGTTCAACAAGCAGGTGTTTTTAGTGTTGATCTAAAAATACATCAAAAAGAGTAATATTTAACTTACTTTGTTTAAAGCACTGTAATCAATAAATGCAATCTTCAGTGAACATTTATAATTGATGATATAAACTGATTTATTAACTGATTTACTGAACTTATTCACAGAAACAAAATCAAACTACAAAATGATGTACTAAGACACAGAAAAATGTTGAAACTAATCTAACAACATACACTTTAGTCCAAATAAAAAGGCCACTGAAATCACTGTACTATTTAAAACATTGCTTTATTGCACATCCCCATCATGAATATTCAATTTATCACCCAGACTAAACTCTGGGCATAGTTCACCTGCTGCCACAACCCACGACTTTACCTTCAGGGCTCTTCAGCATCACGTAATCCTCTGGAACGTTCTCATGGCTCTCACAAGAGATTAGCAGGTGTAAGCAAAGCAGAATCTTTTCCAGGTCTGCCTAGACTCCCACAATTCACCGCATAGACATCAGTCGTTCCCATGCTGGAAAATTAAACATCAAAAGCACCCCTAACAAGGCCAATTCCCCCGTACCCTTCAGTCTATTAATGAGCAACATCCACCCTGCCCAAAAAATACAATAATGAGACCCTCTCAACGGATTAACGAGCAAAAGATTGAGCCAAGTCCAGGGGCACTGATCAATTAAGCACCCTGATATTTGCATAATTCATATAACAAGGCAGCATTAACTAGCACACGCTAATTATTGAGTTCGGCTACTTTGAGCAGGATGGTCACGTGACTGCATACCTCCGTTTGGCCAGACGATGGGAACTGTCAGTTAGGATTAGACTGACTCTGTTTTCGTGCTGCTCCCCACCAAGGCAGGTATTATAAGAGGTTCAGTTTGCCAAAAATCCATTACAAAACTGCCTTGGTGATGCTTATTAGGAAAATATTGGCAATCAGTAAATGGGTTCAATGAGCTTAGATTACATCTTAAGAACAGAAAATGGTTTTTTTAAACAAGATGTGTTATATGTGAGGTTTGTGTGTGCTGGAGCTTCTCGTTTGCATACGGACAAGGTTCAAACGAACAATAAAAATAAAAAAAGAATTAATTACAACATAAACTATAGAAATTAATACTAAACATATTTTCTTGTAAAACCACACAGAGCTTATAGCTGTGCAGATGAGCGGAGAGAAGGAAGGAACGGAGGGGCCCCTGCTGCTCTGGCAGCTTTTCCATCATAGTGAATGGAACCAATTATAAATCTAAAGCAATTTCTCCACATTATTCAACAGGAACTCAGTGAGCTTAGACTGCCTGCGTGCTCGCCAGCAAGAGTTCAGTTCCAAAGATCGGAAAGAAAACAGGCAGAATGGGGTGGGAAATAAAAATATATTAAAAAAAATTAAATAAAACATCATAAAACCCTTTATAACGCACTTGTGGAAAAATGCTCTGTTGCCTGAGGGAATAGCTGTAAACGGAACCGACACAAAACAGTTGAAGAGCAAACAAAACAGGACATTTAAAGCTGAAAAGTGTCTAAAATGGCTTTTAAAAAAGGCTTTAATATGGTGAACGTCAAATGACTAGGTCTCTCAGAGCCAAAGGTCTGGCTTTGGCAGAGGAAGCCCTTGTCAACTGTAAACACCTGCAACATCCATGACCACACAGTTTGCAGAACACATCAAAAACAACACCAACCACATAATAAACAAACCCTAAACTGCAAAACAACACAGTAGCCTTTGGCTTTTGAACATACCACGGTGTCCAAAAGGCATAAAGATGAAGAAAACATTATTTCATGACAAAGCAAAACTGCTATGCTGAAGGACAGGTATTTATTGTTTAAAAGTTTGGGGTGAGTTTGATTTTCATTTTTCAAAGAAATATATACTTTTATTTAGCAACGCCACATTAAATGAATCAAAAAATAGCCAATTTCACCAAGGCATAGTTCTAGGAAGTTCTAGGAAGTAGCCGGTCAGGTAGTCCCCCGGGAACTTCCCCAGGTTTTCCTGGTTGCATTGGCACCGCCAACAGGAACTCACAAGTGATGTAAGCCAATGGAAAGCTTTGTCATTGAAACGCTGCAACCTTCACAACAAAATGATGGAGGACATTGTGATCGGAGCTGTGTTTTTTATTTATATACTGGGTTTTGTGATGATGGAAATATGATGTAGACATATAAGTTATGAGATAAAAAGAGCAAATTGGAGAACTAAGAGACGAAATCTACTATGGCAACTTGCATTTCAACATGTGATCGAGTCTGAGAAAATACAGCAGGTACATGCCGTTAACATTAACTTAATTTTTCTATTTATGGCTTGTAACACTTCAGAATAGTTGTTCGGCCAATCAGTGAACACTTATTTTCCTACAGAACTGTTTTAGACCCTACTCTGAAGTAGAAGCTAATTTAGTTCCCGTTAAAAAGGAGTTACTAAAACTAAAATTGTTCTCAGTCCCTGCTGTGCGAACACGTGAACATCCGGGTGCTTCCCCAAATAGTTCTAGGAACTAAGGAACAGTTCCTCCGGTGCGAAAGGGGCTAATGACAGCAGAGACATTCATAATGTTTTAGAAAGATTTGTATTTCATGTATTAAATGCAATATAATGTTTCTAGAGCACCAAATCACCGTTAGAATGATTTCTGAAGGATCATGTGACACTGAAGACTAGAGCAATTGCTGTTTAAAAATCAGCTTTGCATCGCACAAATAAATCATAGCTTAAAATATATAAACATAGAAAATTGCAACTGTATATTAATAATACCTTACATTATTCTACTAATAGAATAAAACAAATTCAGCTTTAGTGGGAACATTAAAAACTTTAAAAACATTAAAATTTGAAGCATTTAACAAGCTCTTATAATATCTTATGTTTGAGAGAGGAAAAAACTTTTTGATCATTTTTAAGATTTATTTATAAAATTTCAATGCCAGAAAGTAGCATATATTCAACACTGGACAGGTAATGAAGACAACCTATAGAGAATGTGTTTGCAGAACCGTTTTTAGAGCATGTGTGCGACTCTGACAGCGAGCTATAGGTCTCTAAAGACGAGTTATCAAGAGAGTGTGAATGGTCTTGTGAGAACGTCTCCATTATTCTGTGCTTGTCAAACGATCCTTAATCTTTGTACAAATATCAGCTTTACACACACTGAGCTGTTTGTCTGCAAACAGTCGCTGCTTACTTACCAGGGTCTGGAGTTTATCAATGATCTCACCGCCTTGCAACAGACACACTGACACAAACAGCAACGTGCCGCTATGTTTGTGCGTTTCCCTGATGTCAGAGTCAACTCGGGTCCAACACGCGCTTGACATAATACAGTGTTCACAACGACTGGTGAAGTGACACGGTAACACATTACTGAGTACTTCACAGTTTTTAGAGTTTAAGTCAATGCAGATATTGCTCTTAAAGGAATAGTTCATTCAAAAATACACTCAGGCCATCCAAGACGAGCTTGTTTCTTTATCAGAACATATTTGGAGAAATTTTGCAAGACCAACAATGGATCATGCAGTGAATGGGTGCCATCAGAATGAGAGTATTGTCTTGTGAAGCAAACAGCTGTATGCAATCAACTTATTATTAAGTTGGGGTTTTCAAACCTCTATCCATATTAATTTCCCCAGTGAAAAAAAAAATGTTCTCGACTGAATCAGGAGAGAAATATGCAGAGATCAAGCACTAAACAAACATGTAAGTGTATGTTGATGTGAGAGTATACAACAGGGAAAGCATTTTGATGGGTTATGGACTCTATTATATGGAGTTCATAGGATATTATGGCCATTTATAGCTTTGATGTTTCTTACAAACATGAACCTTTTCACTTCACAGGTCTTTAACTGTGGAGTGGAGTTGTGTGAATCATGGTGATGTTTTTATCAGCTGTTTTCATTCTGATTCTGACGGCACCCATTCACTACAAAGGATTAACTGGTAATCCAACAATGTAATGCTAAATTACTCCAAAATCTGTTCTGATAAAGCAACAAACTCATTCTGGACAGCATGAGGGCGAGTAAACTTTCAGCTAATTTGCCTATTTGGGTGAACTGTCCCTTTAATAATTAGGGTTTTCCAAGAAAACAAGAGGAACCACACAAGAGAAAGTGAAAAAGTCAACCAGCCACCTGGACATCCAGGTGTTATCAAGTGCCTAATGAAACGGAGAAAGCTCTGAAACTGAATTACCTCGACCAGGTGCGGGCCCAGCAGCGACTTTACACTTTAGAGACGATTATTCTTCACTGCGAGCTAAAAATTGCCTCTTGACAGCTGCTGTACTTTTGAGCTTTGGATAATTCAGAGCACATTTGGAAATAGCAGACTGACACGCCGTGCATTCCACTATGAGAAGATAATCCTGATTGGAGAGCATCTTTTACCCGCACGCACACACAAACCCGCAGATTGTTGCCTCCAGGCTGTTATGACTGCATGAACATACCCGCTGAAACAGACATGAAAGCCAACCTGGAGGAGTTTTTTATTATACAGCCTTCTTCTGCAAATTAACAGTAAAAGTTACACCCTTTAAGAAAACAATAAGCTGGTCCAAAAACCTCTGCGGCAACAAAAAAACCCTCCACATCCAAAAAGACTAATCAGCTCTCATTTGGTCACACATACTAGAAATGAGTTCATAATGCTGACGCCTACAGCCTCGTTGCCTATTTTTCTATGAAAACAAGAGCGTTTAAAGACATATGTCACATCCCTGACATCTCTACCACACTGATACCCGATAAGCCTCGTCCCTCCCATCTATATGCCTTGATGAACCTTTCCAAATCCCCAGACGGGCCTCTCTGGCTCAGCTATGGGATACCTGTTACACTGAAAGAATGCGGAGCAGTGAGGGCATGTCATCTGAAATCTGTGCATCCATCTGTGCATAGCTAATAGGCCTTCCCAGCATTATAACCAAATAAGGTCAGAGCACTATGAAAGCCAACAAGATAATCAGACTGGAATCAATTATGGAACAACTTTGATCCACCCGACCACCAATCATCTTGAGCAAAAACCAGCTACCACAGTTTTTCCACAAATTGAATTCTTGGCATTTGAGCAGAGCGATCTGGCTTGCAAGAATCTATCAACTAGTTTGAAACAAACGCAAGGTCAGCCAGCATTCCTCCCAGTTGGCCTTCTTTTTGGAGAACAATGCAGCACCTGGGTGATAACATCCTGGGGCCTTAATACGCTACATTGGCAGGTTTGTAACCTGTTATGACTTTATAATAAGCATGCAGGTCTGTAAGAACATTTTACAAGTCAAATGTCAGAAATCAAATCATTAGGTGTGGCTTTGGTACAAAACAGATTAAAAAAAAAATAATTAATAACTAAATCATTAGACTACAATAAAACATGTATTATGAATGGTTTATTTTTATATTCAACCACTGCCATGTATTAATTTCTCCATCATATTATGTTGTTTTGCAATCTAAATAGTCACAAATTTATTTTTTTCTAACAGTTAGCTTTGCCTAACAGACAAAACAATGACTGATTAGTAAAAAACATTTAATATCTATAAAAATGTCTATTTCAGAACTAATGAGGTGAAACTAGATGCCAATAACAGCAAACATTTTAAATAACTACTAGAACACTTCTTTGTAATTGTTTACAAACAAACAGGCACTATTTCCTAATGACTAACATTTATCAGCATTTCACCAATTTGATTTATTAACATAATAATGATGTTAACAGAATGACAAAATATATAATCATACATAATTTATTCAAGTGTAAAGTTGTGTTGAGCATAGTAATGTCAAATAGCTGAAAGAGGCCTGTGAAACCATGCACAAGTTTTCATGCATTCTACTAAGAGACTTTAAAACACATTTATTGACACTCATGATACGTTGATACACACGTACTATAAATCTCATAAATGCAGACGTATTTTAATGCCTGTGATTAGCATTAGGGGACAAATGATCATCACAGCCGCAGCCAGAGCGCGTTTAACGTTAGCTGTCTTTTAATTAAAAACCGTCACAAATACTAAATACTTCTTAAAAGAAGAAACAACAACAACAAAGGTAACCTCGGAGAGTGGTAGTCTATTACAGCAATCTGATAAGACAACGTCGAAACAAAATAGCTAACGTTAGTTAGCTAACACCCGCATCTTTTCACAAAAAAAAAATATAAAAAGGCATCTTTCCAAAATTACCAACACGCGATCATTTCTACAGGGTGAATGTTCACAAAAGTGAAGGACGTACTACGAAAAGTGAAGGAAACTCGAATACGCTATTAGAATAGCATGGTGGGGTTCCTAAAAACAAGAGATGTTTTGGGGGGAGGAGAGAAGACTTACCAAAAACGTGCAGTAGTTTGGAGTTGAATCCACTAGTTTTTCGTTGGTCGACTTTTTCCAACGTTTCTCGTTGTTTAATCCACGAAAACTGCAATTCCTCTCCTTGTTTCCCCCGCAAACCGCCACTGCTTCAGTAATTCACTGCTGCAGCAGCACCGACATTTTCTTCGGCTCCCCAAGTTCTTGCATTGAAAGGACGTTTTTGGATGACTGAGTCCTGGAACAATTCTCCCTTTTGCGAGGAACTTCTCGGGTCCTCCCACTTCCCAAGAAGGAGGAGGGATCTGAACAATAAAGATTCCTTCCCAAATCTGAGCGCAGTTCACGCTTGTCTCGACTAAAGAAATAGGCTTTATAGCTGGAGTTGAACGTTCGTGACGAGAACTTTGCGTTATCTTCGCGCGAAACCAGAACGTTCTTAAAGTTACGTGCGCTGGATACGGAGCCCCTCCCCCTCCCGCCGCCTCTCTGTTCTCCCTGATTTGGTATGCGCTCGTCCCCGCAGGGCTTGCATTGACCCCCGTCTATTGAAGCGACAGTCCCGCAGGCGCAGCTGTGCCGTGTTGTGCGGGATAACCTCACCGTGAGGACCCCCGCATATGTCTCTCAGAGCCAGCGGGTTCATTCATAACCGAAAACTCTGGCGAACATCATGCCATTATAGACATGGCAGCACAAGACCTCCCAGCATTTACCTGAACTGTTATTCCAGCACGAAAAACTATGTTTTAATAGGCCTATTTCTTAAAAACTAAAAAAAATAGTAATATTTAATTATATTATATACATTTTTTAAATGACATCTGTTTTCATGACAACTTTTTAAACTTCACTATAGTTCATTATATTCAATAGTAAATTTATTTTAAGCTACTAGTAGTAACTATTCAAATGGTACTTCTTGCTGTACTAATGCTACTTCCTATTGGTTTCCTGAACTACTTCCTATGTTTCCTACTGTACTAATACCACTTGTCATTACATATATAAACAAACAATAGAAAACATCCTATTTCTTGTACAGGAAACTAGAAAGGGAAGGGAAGGGTAGTATTTGCTTTATAATATATATATATATATATATATATATATATATATATATATATATGTATGTATGTATTATTAATATATATATTTTTTCTTAAATTGATAAGATACTAGATACCATTGGAATAAGTATACAATGCATATTTTTTTTTAAATAAATCTGATTATTTGAGTTACGTTTTCAATTTTTCCACTTCAAAATTTCATGTTTAAGTACTTTGTAGTTATTACGTATTAGCAATTTCTGTGAGAAAATAGGTAGGTTTAAGTAGTGTTTAAATTAAAAATAACAAAAATTGCATATACAGAGGGTTTTTTATATTTTTTTTTACAAGTACAATGTAAAACATGAATGAATACACAATAAGTGCAATAAGTATGATTAATTTAATAGTTAAGTAGTTAAATAGTATAAGGCCACCTCATTAAACTGGGAATGAAGATAGTTTCAAAGGCAATCCTACACAAATCTTTTGTTAGTGTACTTTGTGATAGTAACTAAAAAAAGATACTGCTGAAACTAGTAATTTTAATATTAAAAATAGATACTAGTAAGTTAAAAATACTAAATACCTAGTGTTTGCGTGTCACCTGTTACTCCTCAGGTGAAAGTAAACGTCTTTGAGTCTGTTATACGGCGATGTGTGTGGTTGGTCTTGCCTGGTTTTTGCATGCCATGTCAGAGCCACATGTTTTTCTTTTTGGTTTGCTTGGCATGAGAGCTGATGTTATAGCAGAGGATGAATTAGACTTCCATGCTTATTAGCTGTGCAGGCTCTCTGCCCATGTGGACACAGCTGCAGTTGACACACCAACAATCAGACCCTCTCCAATTTACACACACACTCTGCTGGCATGCAAACATGCTGTAATTGCTCCAGTAATTAGAGGAACCTCAATACTGCTCATTGTTCTAATCATGTCATCAGTCTTAGCATGCAGGTGGGTCTAAGCTATTAGCACTTTAAAAATATATTATAAAGGACTGTAAAATCCTCTGCCGTAACACCCAGGAAATCTTTTTGAGGAGTTCAAAATTCCAGTAATTTGTTCCAGTTTTAGCTTCAGTCATTCTTTCATGTACAGTTATGAGAAGTTGGATTTTGGACTAATGAGATGCTACGGTGGGCGGGGTTACACAGTGTCTGCAGAAACTGAAATAGTGTAGTATAGCAATAGTAACTCCAAGATCATGGGTTTTATTTCAAGGTAATATACAGGCTGATAAAATCCAAAAATATATATGTATATAATTTATTTTAAATGAAGTATCTGGATGAATATATATATATATATATATAAGTGAAATCAAATGATTAATCGTGATTATTCGCATCCAAAATAGCAGTTGTTGTTTACATTATATATATGTGTGTATTTATTACAGTATGTATATATAAACGTACACACACACTACATATTTAAAAATGTTTTACATATAAATATATGTATAAACAAAAAACTTTTTTAAACAGATATATGCATGTGTTCGTATTTACATATAGGCTACATAATAAATAAACACAGCACACACACATATATTATGTAAACAAAAATTTAGTTTAGGATGTGATTAATCGCGATTAATCATTTGAAAGCACTAATATATATATATATACACAGTGTTGGGGAAAGTTACTTTTAAAAGTAATGCATTACTAATTACGTTACTTAGTTACTTTTTATGGAAAGTAATGCGTTACATTACTTTTGCATTACTTTTTAAATATGGGCAGAGCTTGAGTGTTTGTTTTTAATATAAGAAGTTCTATTTATAGTAAATAAAGTGTCACAAATAAACCTCAGGCTGAAGAAAAAGTAAATTCACATCTGTACAGTAGAATACAGGAGAAGAGAAATACTCTTCAGCAATAAAAAACAAAAACAAAACAAAAAAACAATAAAGCACAATAGTTAGTTCTTGAAGTCATTTTTGCTTGTAAGTAAGGTTGAACTATTAATTATTGCAGGTTTGTGTCATGTTCTGAGTTTATTTTAATTCATTTTAATGAAAACTAAATCTGTTTTTGAGAGTGAGTGTTTTCAGGAGACTTTTCAGTCAATAAATAAGAACACAAAGTAACTCCGTTATATTACTCTAAAATGAAAAAGTATTGTGTTACTTTATAGTTACTTGGAAAAAGTAATATTATTAAGTAACTCACGTTACTTGTAATGCGTACCCCCCAACAGCCTATATATATATATATACTGTATATGTATATATACTCACACACATTCAGATATGAATAGCATTCAAAAGCTCAAATTATTAGGTATCATTACTGTATTACAAAATTTGGTGTGTAATGATGACTAGTTTGACTTTAGTGTTTAGAGTTTTCTAATTAGACTGGTCTCAGGTTACTTCATAGGAGATATCCGATGTCATATGTAATCTGTGATAATGTATAATTAGTTTGCTGTTTTTACACAAATAATTCCACAACTGAGAGGCAGCATTAATAAGGAATGGCTGTGGCTTGTCTTTTGTGGTTTTTGTGAAGTTTATAGGTGATGTACACGGTTTGGCTCTCTGACGATAGAATTACGGATGTTTGGAAGTGTGTATGTTATGCTGCAATTTATGGTTCACGTTTGGCACGTGCAGCTTCATTTGGCACCGTCGCAGTGCAAATAAATGTGGGTGCATCTGTGGTCTGAGGTTGCATATGCAAAGGATTACATCATTTGTATATGCTGCTGTGTACACAAATCCTATGTATTTATTAGTCATATGTAATGTTTTTGTCCCCTGTATTACCAATATAAATTATAATAGTGTGTTGCTTATTTTTTTTTAAAGAAATAGTTCACCTAAAAATTGTTTTTAACTTGTTGAAATTTTCATCACCAATGTCATCAAAGATGTGGATTTTAATTTAAAAAAAAAATACCAATGGATCATTTGCAGTGAATCCGTCAGTCCAAACAGATAATAAAAACACCACAACAATCCACACAACTCTAGTCCATTAGTAATGTCTCGTGTAGTGAATATCTGTGTGTTTGTAAGACACAAAACACATCATAAGGCTTTTTAAATTTAAAATGTCACGTCTGGCCAAAATATGAGTCATAATCCAATAACACTTCCTTCAGTGGAAAAAGTTCATCCCCTGTAATCATCTCACACCAAAATCCACAAAGAACAGTTTTGGACCTTTTTTCACTCGTAAACAATATTTGATCGGTGAATATATCTATTGATTCAGACAAGACAACTTTGTCACTGGAGAAAGTGTAAAAGTGTTTTAGCCAGAATCAACAGTTTGAGGCTTTTGGTTCACTGGTGTTGTGTGGATTATTGTGATCTCTGACGGCACCCATTCACTGCGATATAATGATACATTTATCTAAATCTGTTCCAAAGAAGAAAAAAATGAATCTAAATCTTAACTGGCCTGAAGATGTGGACATTTTAATCAAATAAAATAGTTTGGAGGTCAAACCTTTCCTTTACTTTGACTGTAATATTAAAGTTTTCTTGTAAGACCTGCGAAAGGTCTTTATTCCAGAGAGAGAGAGAGAGAGGTACAGGAAGGATTTCAAGTCGTGGGTGCCATTTTCCCTCATTGCCCTGTGCACCATAGGCTGAATTAGGCACAGACAAAAGCCTTTGTGGCCCAGCCATGAAAGGGCCATTAACCATGCTGCTATTTCAGAGGCCAAGCCTGCAGGGGAGCTGCCTCCCAGAATGCCTCTGGCCCAGCATGCATTACTCCCAGCATGCATTGCTCTCTCACTCACCAGTACCTCCATCAATTTCACAACTTCATAATAAAGACCAACAGATTGATATGTAGATGACTGCGGTGATTATAGAGGTTGCATTTAAACAGCAGGGCTCTTGTGGCCTAAGGCTTTTCACACTCGTTGCTTAAAGTACTGCTATGTAAGACGATTTTGTCTAATAAATGCGTGCGTGTCTTGTATTTGTGTAGTTGTGGAACAGCACTTGCAGTGAGGCGAGTCTGAAAGTGTTCAGCATTATTTAATTGTGTGCGTTCGTGTGCATGTTTGTACACGTGTGCCTTTGGAGGAATGCTAAGAGTCTCAGGGTCTAACCTTATTACTCGACACGGGTGCCATGACAACGACCCCCAGGCACCATGTCTACCGCTGACCTTAGCAGCTGTGTCACTTCCTCAGTGTGACAAAACTAAGAATGGGTTGCTCACAGTGTCTAGAACACTTAATGCTTAAACAACACTCTTTACTGGTGCATTTAAACTCTTGCCCTGAACAGTTACACACTTAAACTTTCTAGCAATTATTTAAACTTTATAGCTCTAATCCTAATTATATTTACAGTCCTTGGTTTCTTTACAACAATTATAATTATTTCAACTTTATAGTTACTGTATAACTATAGATATCATCCTTTGTGTGAACGTACCGTGAAAACAATTATTTAAACTTATTGTACAAATGTTCTTGCATGCACACACTACTAAAACATATAAATCCTCTCAGCGAAACATTTCACGAAGCCCCATTTCATGCTGATATGTACACAGTACGGCCTGTGCAAAGCTCTGTGATCCTATGCCCTGGCCTCTATGACTCTTCATTTCCTGCTGTATTATTGCTGTTATTATTTTTCTGGATGGGAGAGTTTATGTGTGTGTGCGCGATATGCTTTTATTGTTATTATTCCTTGTGTCGTCAAAAACTGGGGCGTGTATTGCCGTGGCGCGGTTGGATTGGATCGGCCTGTTAACTTGCTCCAGATGCGGCTGACTGCAGTAATTGGACCTGGAGCCGTTCAAATCCCAGTGTCGCTCCACTAGACTCAAAGAAGAGGAATGGGGGGAGCATTTCGGAATAACCCTGACCTGGTCTGGCCTGGACTTAACCTGGTTTTAATGACCTCTGGATTTTTTTATTTTTTTACGGAAAGGTGTTGTTTTCATTTGCAGCCTGGTTGCAAAAAATAATGATGCAGTTTTAGCTTTTTTATGTTGCGTCCATCAAGTGGTACGCATTTGTTATTGTGTCTCCTACTGTGTTTTTATGGGTTATTTTGTATTATGAGCAATAAGGCCTTCATTTTTAGACAAGAAATCGTTAAAAATAACACTTTAAAACTTCAAAAACATTTTCTTGGCAACTAACTGAGATAAGTTTAAGTTTAAGTACTAAAATTAAAAGTAGCACTAAATTGACATTAAAATGACAAAAGCACATAAAACTTAAACAAAAATGAAAAAGTGAAAACATAAAGAATAAAAAATGTAAAAAAAACATTATATAGATAATACTAAAATAGCACTTGCTTTAAAAATACACACATACATACATAAACTACAATCAAACAGGATTAAAAACACATTTTACTGTATTTTATCTTGATTTAAATAAAAATAATAATTTTGGACCCTGTTGACTTTCATTATATAGACAAATATAGACATTTTTAGATGAGCTATCCCTCATTCTATATTTAATAATCAATACTGCTGGCTAATAAAAAAGAAATAACCTATCTTTGAACAATAAAGGAAGGTGTTCAGTGTGGAGGGGCTGTGATAGGAGATTAATGTTTATCCTGTGATGGAAGAAGTCTGGTTTCCAGGTTGGCTGTCTGGGGAGGGTGCAGTCTAGAAGATTTAAGGTGGACTGCAGAAGGCATTAGAGGGGAGCAAAGACGACATATGCTGGAGATTTAAGGTGTCTTCTACCCTTTTCCACTGACACACCTGGTTTTATCGTCCACATTCCCTGCCTCCTACACAGAGCTCTCTATCTTGATTCCTGTCTCTCCTGTGCCGCCCCTCCCTGTCTTACCCTCACTCTTTCTCCATTCCTCCCCCCTTCACACTTCCTGGACCCTGGGCTTGCCAGACGGTCATAATTAACGAGGAAAACGATAGTCCCCACGGTCCTCTGGTTCTCCACTACACCGACAGTCCACTCCCAGTATGTGTGTCCTCCTCGGTGAATAAACGTAGCCTTGTGTCTGTGTGTATGGTTGTGTACCTGAGCGAGTGTGTGCGCAGACCTCTGTAAATCTACCTCTCTTCGTACGTGTGTGTGTGTGTACCTCTAACTCTTGGACTAGGTTTCTTTTTTACTCAATGCCTCTTTATGTTCAGTGTCAGCAATGGAGCATGAGCTCACCCGCTACAAATAACAGGCTCGGAAAATGACTTCTCACAGAGCCTCACACACAACCTGGGAGCAACGGCTCACACGCAAGCAAAATTACCTTCTTGACAAAGCATTCAATCTAAGTGCCGGCCATATGCACCCAGGGAGCTCGCAGACTGTTTATTTTATAAATGTACACGAGGGGTGCTTTGGCTTGTAATGGAATATGCACAAGTGGGTGTTTCAATGTTGTTTTTCACAGATGGAGTTACAGTTTGTAGGTAATCTGCATATTTAGAGTCTGTTTTGAATATGTATGAATTGTGAATGTTCCTTTGTGTGAGATATTTAAGTCTTGGCACAGAACTCAGTGAAATGCCATCATAATAACATCTCGGCACGACTTCCCGAGGCCCTGCATTGTAGAACAGTCTGACCATTCCAGAGCAACTTGACTGATAAGAGCCCCTCTGATCTCTATCTGTCACTTATAGCCAGAGGCAGGGTTACACAGAACAGCACAAAGTCACCATCATAAATAAACACATGAAAACTAAATCTCCTTACATTCCCTCTTTATGACTTTCACTCTGTTTTTTTCCTTGCGCACACATGCGCTAAAAGCGTTTAATGAACATACAGAGACTATTAGAGACTGGCAGAATAGCCTAAAACACTTCCTAGAAAAACATTTTGACTGATTACATTGTCACTGGAATTATTTGTTTCTCATCAATTCTCTTAACTTGTGAGGTCCCACAGGGCTCAGTCTTAGTACCAATTTAGTTTTGCTATGCACACAGCCTCTTTTCGACCATATCACAGATAATGACAATATCTTTGTTTGCTATCATTCTCACTGATTATGTTTACATTTACAATGGTAATTTTGGTGGATTTTTTTTCCTAAGTAAAGCTCTTACAATAACATTCACATGTTTTTATGCTGCCAATTACCATACCATGTTTTGTCAAATAGCATCATTAGCAGTGAGATCTGAACAAATCTGATCTTATCAGGTAGTCTTTTTTAATACCTAGTATAAGTAATGTGAATCATAAGTAATTTAATGTTTTTAGTTCCTGAACAATCCATACATTTTTCGTTTTTTTATTTATTTGGGGCAAAAACTATGCAACAATTCTAAACAAACAAAACATTTGATTCACTAAATATAACTAACTTATATGCGTCATTCATCCATGATTAGGATTACCCTGCATGGACTGCACAAACATAAGTTAAATTCAATATGAAACTGCTTATGCAACAGATCTTGTTGATTTTATACTGACTTTACAAAAGGCCACCGTTAGATTATACATTTCTTCTTAGAGAGACAGAAAGAGAGCGAAAGAGAGAGAGATCAGAGGGACAGAAAGGAAGTGAGAGAAAAAGAGAGGGGTGTGTAATATGATGTAAACAGTGATGTAAATATTGTGTTGTGCTCTAGTAACAGCTCCTTTCTGAAGGCTGAGCAACAGACCGCTCAACTGTTTATTTTTCTTCCAGACGGACGAGTTCTTATCAAATAAGCAGTTACAGAGTTACAATGCGCTGTTCTGCCCCTGACTCCAACTCAGTGTCACAAATCAATGCTGCTTCCCAAAACCACACAGAAGCCCATACAGTCACAGTCACACACACGCTACCTATTCTAGTACAACAGCGTCAAGCATTACATGACTGTTTAAACAGTTAGTTAAATGAAAATAACATTTTGAATGTACAAATGTACACTTTATTTATACATCATTAAATTCTAATTTGATCATTAAATTGAACCCAGCTACACACAGAAATTAAATTGAATTAACTCAGCTGTCACATGATATATGACTTAAATGAAAATAACTTTTGAATATACAAAATTATAGTTAAATGTGCAAAACATTACGTTAATTGAGGGTAAAATAGAGAAATTATTTGTTGTTTCGCCACAGCCAACAAAAAAAAAGGTAATTTATTATATAGATGTATAATAAATAAATGTATAATGTTCCTGGGAGAACCTCATATATTTGTCACAAAAAAAGTCTATATACTGGGTCCAATGTACTGTGTTAACATCAATTTTTTCACAGATGTTTTTCCACATATTCTGAATTATGTTTTATGAATTTTTGTTTGTGTTGTCTGTTCAACCAACAGCAAATGTCATAGCAGAAAAGTAACAGTAACTTTTGTGTTTTCTATAAATTTTTTCTCAGTGTATGGAAACATATTCTTGGTCATTTTTTACTAATTAGTGCATCTGTATTTGAATTCAGTTCAAATGTTTTCAGTTCAAATCTCAATTCAAATACAGTTCAAGTTCATCAGTTCTACTGGTGCAGAAACTCAGATGCAACACACATAATTTAATAGCGAGTAATTTGTCATTTTTAATATGTCCCAGTGTATATTTGTCTCCTAATTAAGATACAAGGATTACCGAACGGAACGTTTAAAAAATTACACGAGTGACCCAGAACTCTGTAACTCAACCATCATGTTCCTCACACACACTGTGGTTCATCAAATCCTCTTCCAAACACACACACACTCTCTGTTGAGGATATGCGTCAGCGCTGTCACAGTGTGACACATATCAGGCCTTTTCCATGTAACCACTGCAATCAGTGTAGAAATAACAGTATGATAAGGGATGAGAGTTTGGAGGAGGTATTTATGAGCCTATCAGGGGAGCCGGCTGGAGTTTGATCTATGGGCTACAGAGTTAAAAGGGAGAGTTTTGGACTCCTTTGCACCATTACTCCCCCCCTCCTCTGGCTTTTCTGATATGGGTCCTAATCAGAAACACCTGGCACACAGTTTTCCTCCTTAAAGGCTTGTAAAGGCACACACACACACACACTTCGTAACAGCTTTTTTCAGTCACAGTAAAGCAATAACTTCAATATTTTAAATGTCATGAAGTGCATCAAACCGACTCAAATCTTTCCAGTAAGTTTTTTGCTTGCAATAAAGAGACTGTAGCGTAGATTAATCAGATATCGTTTTTATATATGTATTTTATGGGAGTGTGTAACTGTTCTCATGTTCAACCAATATTTAATCAAGGTTAAAAATGTACATGTAGATAAAAAAGATCCGTTACACGACATGCCTGTGTTTGTATAATCATGTGTTCAGTGTGTGTTTGTGTATTAACATACACACACTAAGTCGTGAGAATAAATAAACATGCCTCACGTGGCCATATTATCTCAGAAAAGACAAACTGTTTTTTTTTCCAGCGGGTTGATTCATACTACGACTCACTACGACCCACCACAGCAATCCCCCCCCAATCAAATCCACACATGGCTCCAATAAGAAAAGTTATTTTTAGCAGTTTGCAATTTATTTCAGAATCTGATTACGGGTTTTGCATCTGATAGGCGCTCTGGATTTATTTGGATGGAGCGTGTATCCATAAACACAAAGCAACAACTTTATGGACTAACACTGTTTACTCAAACACCTCGTCTTCCAAACTGGCCTTCTGTGAGCGCGTGTTGGTTTATGTGTGTATGCATGAGTATGGTCGTGTTGCTTTTTTACTGTGGAAGCAAGATTGCCGTCATGTCCGCAACAGCCCTGTGATTGCGAATGTTTCAAAATGGCGAGCGAGCAAGGCAAACACAGGCACTTTGTGGATACAGTGACTTTGAAGATAAAAAACCCTCACAAAAATAATGTGCGGTCTCTGGAAAGCCAAAAGAGATCCACACACTCACACACACACACACAGACTCAAACTCTCTCTCATTCTCTCCCACTCTTTTTTTTTCATGCACTCTTAAGTGCACACACACACACACACTCATTAATCTAGGCAGACTCAGGAAACCGCTCCACTGAGCTCAGTAGAGGCCCACAAATGGGGGGTGGGGGGGATCAAAGCCAAGACAAGAGCAGCAGACTCGCTGAAAAGAAACAGCACAAGGAGAAAATGAGAAGAAAAGAAGGTTTGGAAAAGGAAGAAAAGAGAAAAGAAAATTTTCCTTTGCTCCTCGACTCCGAGAACACAAGGAGTGAGGATCTTAACCATCAAAACCTAATGAACTAACAGTATGTGCGTGTCTGACAGGGAGAGAGTGTGTTTTTACATCTGAAGTATGAATGAGATGGAGGAGAGAGTGTGTGTCATCCTCTTGAAAGTATGACTAAGCTCCATGTGTGCTCAATAAGTTTGGAGTTGTACAAGATTAACTTTAGTTAAAAGAATACTGCAAAAGACATTACATGCTTAAAACAAGAATAAGAGAATATGTATTATTTAAAAAATATTGTTTTTTAATACATAAATACAGATATGTACAATATGTGCATGTATATTTTATACACACACACACACACCTATACATAAAATGCATAGATATGTATCTGATACATATTAAATCAAATACAAATTAATTATTGAATACATTGTTTTGAAAAAATACAAATATATAAATTGTGTGTGTTAGTCTTGTGTGTGTTTATATGTACAGTATATGTGTGTGTGTATTAGTGCTGTCAAATGATTAATCACAATTAATAGCATCCAAAATTGTATAGTGTATATTTTATATTTTATATATATATATATATATATATATATATATACAGTATACACACACACACACACGTATGCATATATTTATTAAATGTTCATATATTAAAGAATTATATATATACACTATATTACCAAAAGTTTTCGCTCACCCATTCAAATGATCAGAATCAGGTGTGCTAATCACTTGG
>JAUCNO010001368.1:1439835-1452154 GCA_032353835.1 Enteromius viviparus | reverse complement strand
CAAAGGAGACATTCACACTGCAATAAATATAAAGTCATCTCATTTTCTATAAACACGTTTCAACAATAGTTCCTATACAAGTGTAGATCGCATATTGGTCAGCTGGTCTCCCAGCCTGGTTAGCAAAAGATACGGTCAAACCCCTCTAAAACCAGCCTGCAAATGAGTTATTAACAGCTTAAGCTGCTTTTAGCTTGTTTTCCTCATTAAGGAAGCATCATTACTACAATTAGTGATTTGATCAAACCCTAAACCTAAGCATTAAACTTGAACACCTCTGGCCAAAAGCAACTCTAGCAACAACCCGAACACTGTAGCAGCCTGCAGAGTAGAGGTCTTCACGGGTCCAAAAAAAAAAGCCGAACCCGAAGAGACCCGTAAATGCACTGGACATTTTGGACTACTCCATAGCAAACGCAAAGCAACATGCCAGCATTCCCCTAAACAATCATCAACTGCGTATCAGCTACCCAGAACAACCTAGACATTGCTTAATAACATAGGGGCCACCTAACTAAAACAACGTCAACTCTGAAACAACCATGAACAAGAGTCATGTGTGTGTACTGTGTTGTACCGTAGTATGTCAGGTACTGGGCCACATGGAGGAAAGTCAGAGACACAAGGACGTTGCAGATCCAGTTGACCCCGGCAGAGCAGGCGTTCCCTGTGCTACGAGCCCACAGCGGATAGATCTCAGAGTTCACGGTCCACGGCATAGGACCCATACCTGCACCAACACACAACCTGACATTTTATGGTCATTAACGGCTACTTTAAACTCCAATGAACTGAAAAAACTCATACCTGGAGCAAAGAAGGCCAGATACAGAACGAGACCCAGCAGAACAATCCAGGAGTAAGATGTTGGGCAGTAGTTAAAGGCCCAGAATACACCTGCACTCTCCTGTGTGCCATTGGTGCACCTTAATAAGACATGAACAAGACTTAATCAATTCATTAATCTGCTTAGTTATTAATCAAAAGAAAGATGATAATAAAGATATTGTCACTCAAAAGAAAGAGTCGACTCTTAATGAGTCTACACAGATTATATATATGTATATACAGTGGGTACGGAAAGTATTCAGACCCCCTTAAACTTTTCACTCTTTATTATATTGCAACCATTTGTTAAATTAAATAAGCTCACTTTTTTCCTTTTTGATGAACACACAGCACCCGATATCGACAGAAAAACACAGAATTGTTGACATTTTTGCAGATTTATTAAAAAAGAAAATCTGAAACATCACATGGTCCAAAGTATTATTGCTGTGACACTCATAAATTTAACTCAGGTGCTTTCCGTTTCTTCTGATCATCCTTGAGAAGAAAAAACAAAGATCACTGTGGCTGAGCTCCAGAGATGCGGTCGGGAGAAGGGAGAAAGCTGGAGAAAGTCAATTATCACTGCAGCCCTCCACCTATTGGGGCTTTATGGCAGAGTGACCCGACGGATGCATCTCCTCAGTCCAAAGATGAATGCGGCCAAGTACAGGGATATCCTGGACCAAAACCTTCTCCAGAGTGCTCAGGACCTCAGACTGGGCCGAAGGTTTACCTTCCAACAAGACAATGACCCTAAGTGGCTTCACAACAACTCCGTGAGTGTTCTTGAATGACCCAGACAGAGCCCTGACTTAATCCCAATTAAGCATCTCTGGAGAGACCTAAAAATGGCTGTCCACCAACGTTTACCATCAACCTGACAGAACTGTAGAGGATCCCCAAATCCAGGTGTGAAAAACTACTACATACTGAGCAAAGGGTCTGAGTACTTAGGACTATGTGATATTTCAGTTATTTTTTAATAAATTTGCTAAAATGTCAACAATTCTGTGTTTTTCTCTCAATATGGGGTGCTGTGTGTGCATCAATGAGGAAAAAAAAGGAACTTGATTTTAGCAAATGGCTGCAATATAACAAAGAGTGAAAATATATACTGTCTGAATATATACTGTATAAAAATATAAAAACAATCAGATAACTCCGTTTTTAGTGCAATTGGGTTGTTTTGGTTAAATAACAGCTAACACAAAACAATAAAAACAACACAAAAACATGATTTATTAAAATGATAAAAACGGTGTTATCCGTTTTTGCAAATAATTAACTCTTGATACACACACAGACATACTTAGGCTTTTACTATATTATTATTATTTTAATACAAAAAAAAATGTTTCAATCACTTTTTTAAAGTACGTGAGTGATTTTGAAACTTTGACTCTGTTACCATGATTTTGTAAATAACAAATTAATACAAATTAATATAATAATTAATAAACTATGGCCTTAAAAAGCTGGTAACAGCTAAATAAACTGTAAAATGCACTCCATTACTCTTTTGAAAGCACTAAAACATGCCAAAACATGAATGGCAAGGTTTCAATATAGCTTGATTTAGCAAAATGTAATATATTAATAGAACATTTAAAGTCCTAATTCGCATTAAAAACCACCTTTTAAAAAATAGAAAAGCACCCAGTTCACATGACCAAGAAGGTATTGCAACGTGTCTGTGTAGGATGAGACCCATTTATCTAGAATCTGACATTCAGACTGCATCTTTCTGGAAAGATGCACATTGTGTTGCTCCCCTGTGAGAGCTATTCTCGGCTCATGCTATTAACAGCACGCTCATCTGTGTCACCCACTTCCCCCACTATCTTCCCTCTCTCTTCCATCCTGTAACCCCATGCAGCCTTCATCCCCACGCCTCTAACTCAGACTCACACCTCCTCACAGACTAAACTGCGTAGTCAGGGATGACGCCTGATAAAATCCTTTCCAGTCTGAAACTAGGCTCGATCTGGCTCTCAGATGACAGATTTGAAAATTGCATTTAAGTACTAATTAATACCTTTCATGCTAATTTAAATGGATTTAACTTCATTTTACGCTATAATGAGCTAGAAAGCTTGTTACAAAACAACACAGAACCTTTAAAGCTGGAGTGAGAGGAAAGCAATCGGTGAAAAAGGAATAACGCTATGCAATTCTCCATCTTGCAGTAATCTTGACCAGCCACTGAGGGGCCACAGTGACCAAGAATGAGTCATCAGCACAAAAAAAAAAAAAGCTAGGTTGTATGAAAAAGGCATCCAATCAAATCGCAGTAGGCTGGTAATAGCTGGTATTTACATGCTTGCATGCATACATCCTATCTTGGTGTATACACTTTTATTTCTTTTTCTTTAAAACAGAAAATGATAAATTTCACAACAGGCCGTCTCAAGCAAACCCTCACATTAACCTTCCGACATCTACAAAACTGTATCAAAAGTGCACCATAGTGTTATACATCTTTTCTGGTTCTATCCTCTTTTTTTGGCTATATCAGTAATATTATTATAATTCTCATAATATTTATACAAATATCACTCTGTACAAGGTAGAAATACATAACCCGCAATGCCCCGCACCCGGAGCGTTTAGACCCTCCCCTCCATTATAATAAACACACCCACTTTTCCCATGCACAAGTCTTCAGCCTCCTCACAGCCACAGGAATCAAAAGGTCGCAGCATGAAAGTCAAATGCAAATCCCGGTCGTATCATACAGTCTGTTACATTAAACACATTCTCTCCACGGTAAAGGACTGAACACAAGTGATGAAACGCTCCCACAACGTAAATACAACTGACAAACAACGTTCAGAAGGCCGTGCGACTGCATCGCATCCAACGTTACTGCTGCGTGGAGACCGGCGAGGGTGTGCTTGGACGGGTGGGGTGGGGTGTGTGTGAGGCGCCGCTGCAGTAAGAACCTGCGCAGGTGGGATGCGGCAGGGTTCAGCCCACAGGCACGCCTGCTTCACAGGTGTCCGTACGGGGACGCCGCTCTGGCCTCTCTCAGTCTCTGGACTGGTAAAACAGGATGTACCCGGACTCAGAGTTCTTGGAAATTTCTGAAGTTAATCCGTAGAACTCCTCAATAGCCTGGGCATCAATTTTCTACAGGTCAAAAAAATAATAATACAAATTTTAACAAATGCAAAAGATCATTCTGAAATTAATGACTTTTCCATGACATATGCAGGGAAGCATAAAATTACAAATATAGTTACTATAAATACACTATATGATTTGATTTACTTTTAACATTTCTTTCTTGTTTTATTTTTACTTTTTTGTTATTTCATAAAAATTGCACACCAATCTTATGACGTAATAAAGGTGCTTAGCTCTAAATACTACTAAGATTCAATATAATTTTCTTCTTATTTTTATTAAAAGTTAATAAAAGTTTTATTTATTAACATAATCCTATTGTTAATTAATTATACATTATTTTTAATATATATATAAATATATACAGCTATTCAGAAGTTTGGGATCAGTAAGATTTGTAATGATTTTTGAAATGCTAAAAAAAATATTATTGTGAAATCTTATTGCAATTAATGGCAACACTTTACAATAAGGTTCATTAGTTACCCACATCAGTTAATATGAACTACTAAATGAAATTCTGCAGTATTTATTAATATTAGTTCATGTGAATTTCAGGATTTGCTAATGCATTGCTATAATCACACATGCTCATTCACATTAGGTAATGCACTGTGAACTAACAAGGACTGTAATAAATGCATTTTTCATTTTTTGTTCATGTTAGTCATTATTTTAACTAATTTCTATATTGGTTTCCTATTTTAATAAACTTTGAAATAGAATTTATTTCTGTTATGCATGATCTTTCAGAAATCAGATTTATGCAGAGTGTTGAAATGGTAATATTGTTTTCTGGAACCCATTCATTAAATATAAATATATATATAAACGTATGTTACAATATACATACATTTTACAAATCTGGCTGATCCCAAACTTTTGAGCGGCAGTATAAACTATATATACTCAATATATTAAAACTAATGGTTTCACTAATTAATTTTAAGTTAATTATTAACTTAAGAATTTGTATGGATGTAGATAGATGGATAGATATGACTGATGGCAGCATACCTCTACGATGTCATCATCAAACAGTAGCCAGAAATCATGACTCTTTACAATTGCGATGTAGTGTCCTCGGTTTGGACCGCTATAAAAGCACACACACAGACACAAATCAATACGGTTGTCCTTTTTTTTTTTTGCAAGGACAGATTTCAAAAAGCTTGCATGGAGAGATTCTCTTCACACAAGCAAGTATTGTGAAATCAAACAATGGAGGAGGAAGAAGAACACATATAAAAATGTCTGAAAGTCCATTCTGGCTTCCATTAAAACTCACCTGCCACAATGCACCACCACAGCGACCAGGTCGTAAAGCCTTTCGGGATTGGTCGCATCACCAGAGGTGTTAAAGAGGCGGAGCTCCAGAGGGAAGACCACGCGGTAGCTTAGCTTAGTGTAGCGCTGCAGCTGCTCCATGTACTTAAATCTCTTCAAGTGCAAGGCAAGGATCATGGGAAGTTTCTTAACCCGCATTCTAAAGTCAAACACACTCATAAATTAAGTATATGCAGTAAATATACATTCAGAAAACCAAGAAGCAGCTGTCAGAAAAGAACACTCACCGTTTGTGTGCCTCTTGTTTACTTCTGCATTCCTCACAGTAATATTTATACTCACTGCACAAGGTCTCTGTATTACTGAAACCTCTATAAGGGGCCAACAAGGAAAAAATAGTTTATTAAACTGGACACATAATCGTGTTTAAGCTGGGTTTTTAGTGCGAGTGTGCTTTCAGACCTGAGACAGTGTGTGATTGAAGTGTTCTGCTCCACGTCCACTGACAAATCCAAGAAGTCCTCATCTTTACTGCTTATCTGTGAGAGAACAAAGTCCAAAAACACACCTCAGATAAAAGCACAGCCAATCACAGGCGGCAAAACTATCAGGATACCATCTTATTGGACTAAAGGGTTTAAGTGAGGCGCTATTACCGTCTCGCAGGTGAGGCATCGCGTCTCATTGGTCAGCGTGCCCTGGAAGATCTCATGAACCCAGGTGGAGGAGGGTGGGGTGCTGTTATTGTTCTGCGAATCAAGTGTGCCATTGGCCAATTTGCCATTCTGCTTGTCTTGCTTGCGCTCTTCTTGTAGCAGGTCTGCTATAGTGTTCAGCAGGTAGTTGAGGAACTCATGTGCATCTTGCTGCATGTAGTTATCAAACAGTTCTGTGGGAGGACAGGAAGAAACAATGTTATCACAAGGAATCTTTATGAACCAATGTGTTTTTCTGGCCCGATAAAAACACTTCTAATGTACTTGTTTCATTACATGAGTTACATAAATGCTGAAGGTGAGTAGTAGATGGTTTGGTGATGTTTTTAATTACAGTCCTGCGTTTAGAAAAGATTACGTTTTTGCAGTCACACCTTCCAATTGTTAACGGGTACTAACAATGAAAAATATACTTATTAATCCCAGTTCATGTTAATTTCAATATTTACTAACTAGTTATTAAAATCAAAAGCTGTATCTCTTTATTTTATTAGTAAAACTTTACAATGGGGTCAAGACAGTCAATACATTACTGCATTTGGTAAAATTTGTATTATTCTTTGTTAATATTATTTAATTAAAACAACTGTTAGTTCATGTTTGCTGAAGTCCTTTACACAGATACTTTTTATTGACATATTAGTAAATGCTGAAATTAACATTAACTTCAATTATGACTTATACATGCTTTAGAAGTGGTTTATGGCTAAAAGATACTTGAACGATGGCTCCAATGTATTGAATTCCTCAATGTTAATTAATTTTGGTTAATGCATTAACTAATGAGACTACACTATAGAGTATTAGGAGTTTGAATACAAATGAACTTCATGCAAATTCATTCATCATTTGTTAGATACTATGCATAAATTATATATATTTAGCAAATGTGATCCAGCTGGTGTACCAGTACAACAACAAAATTGTTAAATGTTTTGTTTCCTTTAGTGCACCATAAAAACAACTTCTTGGGCTTGCACCTCTTCGTTTTCTGACCTAAAAGTCACAGTTGAATTGAGAATTCACTTGAATCCCAATACAATCCTTTCCAGCTTGTGTTCCTTACCATTTTCTTTCCGTAGTCTCGTAATGAACTTCTTCGGGGGTATCACGCCAACTTTTCTCTTCTGGTTGGCTATACTGTGAAACAGGTCGGCCAGGCAGGTGAGCAGGTTCTCCTTGCGCCGCGGCTGGCTCCTGTACGCAAGGATCTTCTCCCGGAATGGCCGGCAGAAGTACAGAGCCTGGAGCACAGAGTTACAGTAGCAGGTGTTTCCAAACTGTGGAGCGAAACAGACAGAACACACACACTGAATCCAGAGGATAACAATAAACACGCTGGTTGGAGGAGACAATGCGAGTCAACAGGGAATGTCTTTGCTTACGTTGACCAATCCGAAGTAATGCTCATTGACAGGGAACTGCTCCGAGCCGATCTCTTTCTCCAAAGCGGAGGCATTGGCGCCCTGCAACAGAACAGGTGAACAGCTGTTCAAGCATTTACAGCTACAGACAATTGGATAAAGTCTCTTAAATCATTATGGTATCCAGAGTTTCTACCACATACTGTTACTGTAGTAAAACAAAGGTAAAACTATGGTAAGTTGGTATTGGCTACCACATTTTTCAATAAATAAGATAGTAATTCTTACATTTTTATAAGGTACAATTTTAATCAATTTTGGATTTGCAGTATTAACTATAATTGTAGTAACTTACACTGTGGCGGAAACTATGGTTAACCTAACTAACTTATGGTAAATGTTAAAGACGTCTGATCCACATCCAAGACACATTTGATAAGATTACAACAATCACTTATCCACAGTTAAAAAATTGGGGATTTAAAAAACCAATAGAACAAAAAGAAAATACGCAAATTTGAACCTAAAAACAACCCTATAAAACACATACAGTGTATTTGATGAGGTAAAACCACATTAGCACCCATTAGCATTTCACTGCCGTGACTTTTGCATTTAAAAACGCCAAATACGATGGGAAAATGTAATTAACTATCAAAATGAGAATAAAGCAGATAATATATGGAGGAAAACAGGGTACGGAGATGCAGAGAGGGGATGGGACCGTGAAATCACGATGTGACCGCACTGGCAACAGCTTAGCACTGAAGCACAGGTACACTGAACGCGTTTTACATCAGCATGATGCTCACGTTTGCCATACCTAACACAAAGCTTGTCTGAATGCTTGTACTCATTTATTACACATAAATAACAATCGGAGATTATTTAGATGTCACTGTCTCGCGCTTATTAAGCACATCTCGCGATCATAACCCGAGCTGAATGACACTTCAGCTCAGCAGTTAGCAGGTCTTTGCTGCCTTCAGCAAATCCTGTAAGGACGGGCGAATTTAAAAAAGCCTTACTCCGTGTTATGACGACAATAAGGCCGTGTCGTATATCTGGAAAAATTACAGTAATTATTTAGGCCCTAGGCAAAATTCATAGCAAGCACACAGACGGATAAAGACAGCTCGCAACTGCAGCAAGGGGAAAACTGGCGACCCAAGGAGTCCGATTGACTGAACTAACGCAGTACGCGACTCTTTACAATACTACTCGAGTACTGACGCTAACTATCCGCGATTGAAGAGATATTTACTCACCATGGTACAAAAAGAGGCAAATTTGGAAACTGTCATTAGGATTTCCATTCGCCCAGCGCCATCTTCCACCCAATCACCGCGCGGAGGCGAAGAGGAGTCCCAGTGAGGACAGACTGCGTCCCTGCCAGAGCGAGATCCGCGGGGTCTTAGCGCCCACCGACAACCATTTTAATATAGCCAAGGTGTAAGTGCACACACAAGGGGAAAATTACATAACGAAAGAACACAATAAATATTATTTTAAATATAAAATTAAGTAAACGTGTCAGTAATTCGAAAAAAATAAAAGTGCAATATATAACAAAAAATATTACTAAGGACATTACTAAACATTAGGACTACACTGTTGTGCAAATGCGTAGTAGTTTGTATGAAAGCATATTCAGTTCGGCAGAAGGCATGTGGAATACTTTTCAATGTCATTAATTGATTAACTTTTTAATGTGGAGAAAAAAATAGAGTTTTCTTTAAGAAAACTTAAAGATTTAGAGTTTTCATTAAACTGGTTCAAGCTTTTTTTTAAATGACATCTACACTTAAGAGTTAAAATGTGTATTTATGTCAAGATTTACAATCTTTTTTTAGAATTTGTAATTAAAACAAATCACGGAGACTTTTTATGTATTTTAAAATAATTTAAAGAGCTCGTTCACCGTTTTAATGTTAAATTATAGCAAAACTATTCTATTTAATATATTTTATATTTTGAAACAAATATATATGATAAAATGATAATATAAATATATTTGTATACCTAATAAAGGTTGTTTTATCTAAATTAAACAAATTGGAATGATGATTAAAGGTTAAACTTATTTAAAAAAATAAATAATTAAATCATAAAAATAAATCATTCAGAAAAAATAATAATTTACGCCATTCTTTAAAAGTGTAACGTTTCACGCAATGCTCTTTTTAGGTAGGTTTAAACGAGTAAAATAAAAGTTCACTGGCTTTGTAAGGCGATGACATCACTGCCATGGAGCAACGGCTCTGATACTTTTACTCAGGCAAATGAGCAGTCCTCCTATTCGTGCTTTGAAGGAAGCACCGCAGGACCCTATCATTCTCTTTCCGCCGTACCCGCCATCTTGCGAGCAACCGGGGGTAAGATGTGCTCCAGACATTATGTATTAAATCGTTAATTACATAGCTGTCGTTGAGCAGAAGTGACACACAAAGCGCCCAAAAACTACATTACCTGGTATAACATCGAAATTAATCCCGTACGAGCGTTGCAGAATGTCGTAAAGAGTAAAATACAGAGTCGAGCTGGAGCGTGTCTGTTCCATGCGGGCCATGCGTGTACAGGCTACGAGAGAGTCATGGATAGAAAAATAAAGACGTGTAGAATTATTACTTACTTTCTCTGTATTTTCGTACGATTTATTACGCACACAGAAATGTTTTCGACACTTGCAGGATGTCACTTCTGTTCGGTCCCTTATTTAATGGTGTCAATATATTTCTTGGCCAGGAACTGTTTTGAGAAAAAGCCTTTGTTTGTCAGAAGTGTCTATAATTATGTGGTTCATTATTGTAGTAATTGCGTTGTTGCATCTATTTAAGCAAGCATTTTTCCATTTTACTTGCTGTCATTTTATGTAAAATTTTATGATTAGTAGAGACTGACGTCTTTGAGCTAAGTATGGTGTTTAATATACCGTGGATGGAAATGAAATGGTTAAATGAAGTGTTCGAGAGCTCCTTTTTCTAGAGAAGTAATTTTATTTTGTCTTTGCACAGTAATCAGGCATCATGACAAACACCAGAGGTAAAAGAAGGGGGACCAGGTATATGTTTGCCAGGCCCTTCCGCAAGCATGGTAAGTTAATTCATATCACAATGTTTATTTTCTACTTTAAACATTGTTGTAGAATTTTTTTTTTTAGGTCTGACACTGTTTTTTATTTTATAACAGGCCCAATCCCTCTGTCCACCTACATGCGCATCTACAAGAAAAATGATATTGTAGACATCAAGGTAAGATTTATTAAATGAAAGATCTGCTGGAGTATTCGATTCTCATTAAGTGCAACTTATTAAAAATGCATCTTTATCCAGGGCACAGGAACCATTCAGAAGGGCATGCCTCATAAATGCTACCATGGCAAAACAGGACGCATTTATAATGTTACACAGCATGCTGTAGGCATCATTGTCAACAAGCAAGTCAAGTAAGTACCACGCTAAACATGACATGATCTATACTTCGATTTAAAAAAAAATTTAAAGTTATAATGCAGACTAGTTAGTGATAGCTGGAGGTTACGTTACACCAGTCAAACAAGTACAGAAACCACTTGGTTAGTGTTTAGCTGCAAAGTTAAGCTCTGAATTAATATCTAGAATAAATGCATAATATAAGCGTTGGATACATTGTTTTAATTTTTAAAGTTTATTTGGTGTTCTATCATTGTTACAATTTTAACACATGCATTATTAATATAACTGAAGGGTTTTAATGTATAATGCCCCAGATTCACTTTGCCACAAGGGCCGTCCTGTGTCCTAAGTGGTCATTAATGTGGGCGAGATCAGTCATCCTTATGCACCCTGGATAGGCACGTTAATGCCTTTTCCGGATTGTCAATATGGATACACGCTACTCCTGGATAAATATTGTAAATGTTCAATGTTTCTTGTCATTTAAGTGACAAAGTGTTTTACTTTTAGGGGCAAGATCTTGGCTAAGAGAATTAATGTGCGTATCGAGCATGTTAAGCACTCAAAGAGCAGAGACAGCTTCCTGAAGCGCGTTCAGGAGAACGAGAAGCAGAAGCTGGAGGCCAAGCAGAAGGGCACCTGGGTTGAGCTGAAACGCCAGGTAGGAGATCATTCAGTGTTTGTTGGCTACTGACTTGGATGTTCAATGTATTGTATATGTTGACAGGCATTGTAGATATGCCAAACTGTTATTCGAAGTAATACTTTAAAATACAGGTCATTGATGTTTGATTGGTTAAAATAACGGATCTGGCAGACGTTTGTTCTTTGTGGTGCTGATGTGTCTCATCTCGTTTCAGCCTGCTGCTCCACGGGCAGCACACTTTGTCAGCACCAAGAACAATGAGCCTCAGCTCCTGGAGCCCATCCCCTACGAGTTCATGGCATAAATCTGCTGACCAAAATAAAGATCTTTGTACCATACACTGTTAGTTTGGAACTCTTTCTTTAACCGTTATTCAAGTGTGCATACATTGTGTGAATGAGTATGAGCTCTGTTTGGAGTATTGTTGTGATGTAAGTTTACAGTGATGTTACATAAGATGTGAACACAGTACAATTACTCTTATAAATGATAATTTTACAATTATCGAATTGTAGGTGCATATGTCTTAAAGGACCGTATTTTGTTATAATTTTCAGTTCACAGGTCAGTAGATAACGTGTTCAAACAACATTTGTACTTATATTTGCAGCACACAGCACTGTTGCTGATTTGAATCAAAAATTTATTGCAAAGACATTTCAATCCATCTTGAAGATGGTACTTTTTCCCTCTCTTCAGAAAGATTATCCTTTTAAAATGTGGTTCTCCACAGGCTGTTCTGTTTAGGGTATTCCAATATTAGAAAGGTCTTTTTACTTTGTGTGTAGCTTGAAGCTTTCCAATTTTTCTTGCTAAGGCTCGGTTTCACAAACAGGGCTTAGCTTAAGCCAGGACTAGGCATTAGTTAAATTAAGATATTTAAGCAACTTATACAAAAATGCCTTATAAGAAAAT